>VOMN01115505.1:0-15747 GCA_014899125.1 Orchestia grillus
TCTTTCGGTGCGAGATGGTCTGAGTTTCTGAAGCGCTGCTTCCACTACCACTACTACTATTATTACTATTGCTGTACTAATGTAGACTCGTGTGTAAATTATGCAATATTTCAGATATTCATAATGTGACGTGGTACTTTTATTTTACAAATATCGATGCCATTAATAGACGGCCCACGATACTCAAAGATGGTTCATATTCCGTATCCTTTTAGTGTCCTAAGAAATGATTTATTGCATAGAGTTATAGATATGACAGAGAAGAAACTGAGTTGCTTAGAATGCAGTTAACCTTTTCGAAGTTTGCCAAGTTGTATGAAAAATCTTAGTTACAATCGCTAGGCGTCAGAATCGATTTGTCTGCGTTTTTGAGGAAAAGAAGGACCGCCCACATTCAGTGCTGCAGTCAGTGGTCAGTCGACTTGCAATGGTTGTGCTCGCATCCTCGAGCACTTCGGTGTCAGGGTGCCGGCGAACTGCCGTCGGACCAAAATTCACGCGGTGGTTTTGTTTCGCTGCGATGTCGTTCCTGGTACCAGGGGATGACCAGGTAGTCTTCGCATTGTTCTGGCCGACACGACCAGAATGGATTCCTAGTGTTTTCATTAGAGTTTTCCTTACGGTGTTGAGAGTTCGTTCGGCTCGGTCTAGTCCTCATGATTGTATTTGTTTGTGTTTGCCATTTTGTGCAAATCCTTAATCGCGCCAGCAAGGCTGGACGTTATTTCAACGCTGGAAGACCTTGCCATTTCATTTCGGTTGCACGATTTTCATTGTCTTATTTTTTGTCAAAGTGATGGCTGTTATCTTGACACTTCATTTGATCGATGTCATTTGTGTGTAGCACTCAATAATTTTTTCCCATTGGTAGAATCTGAGTCATTTTACAGTAATAATGTTCATATCTTCCCCAGTGCATATCTTTACTCATTGTCAGCAATTCCTGCTAATGAATACGTCGACTTTGGGTTCCTATTCTTTAATTGTCTTCCAATTCACTCGCATTGCTCGTTTATTTGCTATCTATATGAGGAATGCTCTCGAGTGATTTACATTGTTCAATCTTACTATTACTCTTTTGTTTCCGTAGGCTAGAAACTTCTGATTTATGTGCTCATAGGACAAAAATCACTATCCATGATGTAAAATAGAATTACCTTCTCGAAAGCTCTAATTGTATAATTAGCGTTATGAATGACTCGTCTTGAATACACGCGTACCCTTTTGAGACAGCAGGCACACATTTGTGCGATGATAACACCAAGAAAGACCCTTTCACGAGCTCAAACATACATAGATTTCCATGCATTGGGCAGCGATCAGTGGGTTCTGCAAGAACGTCCTGAACTGCAACGTGATGGGTCACACGAGCCAATTCAAGGCGGTGTCGGGCTTTGGGCTGGTGTGCGAGGTGAGCAACATCCAGCCCGCCCTGGCCTCCTCGACCACCTCGTCTACCCTCCTCACCGCCACCGCACCGTCGCCCTCCAGGATACGGGAAGCTGGGTGAGCTCACTGGGCATGTCCACAGTTTTTGGTCCTGCTCTTTTGTTGGCTTGATGGTTCTGGTTACTTTGGAAGCTTTGGTTGCTCGTTACAAAATGTTATGTTTGGAAATGGTTTTCGGCTCTACACATACGGAGGAGGATGTTGTCAGTTTTTTTGTTATTGTCAACGGGATGTTCTCTTGTTTGGTATTTGGTCTTGGTCGCTTTAGATATGGGGGATGTATGAAATTTTTAATGCGGCCTGAAGAATGTTCTTTCGTTGAGAAATAGCTATAGTTATTTAATATACTGGGGTTGGATGCAGTTTTGACTGCTATGTGCAAGATGTTCATATTGAGAATGTTTTGGTTTACTAATGATACGAGGGCTGTCTGCAGTTTTTCTTGCTGCCTCCAGAAGTTTATTTTGTTCGGCAAACAGACGTGGACACGTTAGACTTGAAATGCGATCACTTTAGGCTTAGTAGATATATTATATATTCATTCGTTTCAGACAAAGCATTTGGTTATTTCAGGTAAGTATTTGATAACTTCAGACTGAAGGCCTGGTGAAAATTTCCTTATAATTTTGACATCATGAATACAGTTTATAAAATAAGAATAAAAGTATAGATATATACTTGTTTATAGATATGAAATACACACTTCTAGGATATAATTTGATCCAAATCATTTATTGTCTAAAATAGTTATCACTCGACAGGTGAATAGAATGACAATTGATCGAGAAATAAACCGAAGGAATCTGGCGACATCAAATAACAATACGTAATTATTAATAAAAAGGTTGTGATCTCCTAATTAATCAGTATTTATGACTACAAAACTGAAAATACTCGTTGATGAATAATAAATTCGCACTTGCACGATGCACGCGTGGGCCGGCAGCTCGGCAGCGCACGCCACAGAAGCCCTTGCTTAACAAATAGTCCCTTTTCTCACGGTGCGAAAAAGTCGGTTACTAAAGCGCTGCTATCAACACTTCTCCTGTGACGTGACCGGTCGCAAAATAGCACCGTCGCGGGGTGCAGCCACCCACAAATTTTGTGCAGAACCGCCGTTCATTATCTGAGGAGCAATGAAAGATCTGTAACAGCGAGCAGCTTTACTCCATGTTGTATTTTATTGTAATTTGGCACTACATTTTTTGTGATGTTGCAGGTTATACGACCCCAGCAAGCCGCTCGCGCCCGACGCACTGCTGCAGGTAAACGACGTGCTCGTGGACTTCTCCCTGCAAGACGTGGGCACGTCTGCCTCCGATGTGCACGTCGTCAACGAGACGAACGCCTCTTCCCCTCTACTCCTCGTCGACAGCGGCGAGACCTCACCGAGGGCTGGTAGATCTGTTCTGTCTCTTGCAGAACCTGTGGGGGTGAGTGTTGAGTGTACCCTGTGGAGATCACACGGCGTTGTGTGGTGGTGATCACGCGGTGTGGAGTGGCGGTGATCACGCGGTGTGGAGTGGCGATACGGTTAGTTTCCTCTAAAGGCACCGCTAGGGTACAGGCTGTGTAAAACCTTGGTAGACGATTCCCACCAAAATTGGGAGCATTTAACGTTGAAACCTTCACTATAAGTAAGACTTGAGTGAACATAAGAACAAGAACGGGTAATCGGCGAGCTTTGTTAGTGCTTTTCTGAAGTGCGGCTTGCGCGGAATTTGGTCACCACAGTTCGTGGAAATTTGACACGATGAAGAATTTGCTGTCCATGTTGGTCTGGCTGTAGGAGACGCGTAACATTTTCGTACAGGCTTGTCGCTAGGGCTTGCAAAAGGGCGTGCGTGAGAGCGAGAAGTGGACACGAGGCAGGCGCATCGTTTGCCGAGATGGGCATGGTGATGGGAGCGAAAAAGGATAGGAAAAATTGCATAAACAAGCTCACATTCGTATAGTGCAAGTGGTCATATCAGGCTTAAGTACCAAGTTGGTAATGCATTCTTTAAACCTTTCAGTATTGTATGGACACCTCAGTGCCGCGCGATTTTTGTTTGGTGTTATAATACGTTGACATTCTCTCAGCGAGAGAACTATCACACTCGCTCGGAACAGCAGACGGTGGAATGTTGTGCGTTTGGCACCCCGCTCACTCTGTACATTAATAATCGAAATTAATCATTAAACTTTTAGTTCCTCTAAGTTTGGTGTACACAATACATTAAACTTAGGGAAGTAATTGTACGTTTAGGATCCCAAGGGCTAATCTTTACTACGTTCGTTCAGGACTCCGAGGATTAATCTTTACTACTCGTACGTTCAGGATTCAAAGTGTAGCTGTTTACTATACATTCTCGGGTGACGCCCGTTCCCGTGCAGGTGATCATCGGCAACAGGGAGTGGATGAAACAGAACGGCGTCGCCGTGCCCAGCGCTGTGGATGAGCAGATGTCCAGGCAGGAGAAGTACGGCCACACCGCCGTCCTCATTGCTCTCAACGGTTGGTGTTGAGGTCGTCTTCTCGTGTTTTTCACCGAGGCGTCCGTGTTGGGTCGGGTTACTGCGTTGTTGCTCTTGGAGATGTCAAATTGGCCGGCGGGATGTGAGGTTCTGTGGGGAGTAGTAATGAAGAGTTACTCGTAGCGACTGATCGTGTGTTTCAGCCTGATGAAAGACGTGGAAGCCGAAGTGTTTCCTGTCGGAGTGCTGTTGGTGAAATTAGCACTGGCTTTATTTGATGTTGGTAGATGTTATATGTGGAAGAATGTGGTATGGGAGAGTAGCAGGGCACTTGTGTACGAGAAAGCGAGTACGGGACACGTGCGTGTAACATATTGGACGAAGCAAAAACGCGTATTCTATACTTTCATAAGTAGCCAATTCATTTGCACTTCTTCGACCAAATGCACGTGGACTCGAGTACCTTGTCTCAACAGCACTTTAGCTAATACTAAATGCTAGTAATTTTAATGTTCGAAGGCGAGGAAGATCAACCGTGGCAACTGAGCTCTGAAGTGGCGGTGGTATGTACTTTGTGGTCTGAAGAAATGCTATTATTTAAAGCTGTGCACCCGTTAGTGATGCTGATATACTTCCAGCTAACAAGTTTGCTTCTTCCAAACTGGTCAATACCAAAACGCAAGGATGAGGCGAGGTTATTACGTTAAAGGAGGCCTAGGACTGACCCGTGTGTGTTCTTGCAGTAACATTCCGGGTTACCAATAACCATTTCAAACCAAGACTTTCCACTCTAAATTTCAGTTGATAGAAATGATAGAGATGCCTGGCGGAGGAGCAGTGTCATTCTCCAAACGAAAACGACAAGATACGGTGTAAAAAAACTCGCATGGACACGGAACGTTTCAAATTCAGAAGCCCGCATTGGTAACCCGCTGTGCGTATGGTGAATGCTTATTTCATTGTTGTTAATTTTGGCTGATTTGAGCAGGAGAGCTGAGCGGAATGATAGCTGTAGCAGACACGGTGAAGGGAGACGCCGCCCTCACGGTCTACACCCTCCAGAAGAAAGGACTGGAGGTCATTCTCTTAACCGGCGACAACCAGCAGACGGCGCGAGCCATAGCTAGACAAGTGGGCATCAAAAGGGTCTTCGCTGAGGTCCTGCCTTCTCATAAGGTGAGCCTCAGGACTCAATTCTTCAAAGTTCCATGGCTCGGTGGTTGAGTGCTTTGTCCTCGGGTGAGAAAACGAAGATTCGACTCCGGGTTTCGCAGACGGAGTTTTGTGAAATCGCAAAGTGGTTCCCTCCATCGAGAGAAAAAGCTGTGACCCACGGTTTTCTGTATGTTAACTCTGTTGGAATAAATAAAGATTCTTTCTTCTTTTTTCTTTTATTGCTTCTACAGGTCTTGAAGAACTTTTTCCGTGAATGCAGAACTTAATTCTTCAGCTCCTCTTGCTTCTACATGTCTTGGTCATGTTTTGGCTACGAAACCGTGTGCTTCAATCTTGACTTTGAATATCTTCATCTACATGTCCACTTTTACTCCTACGTCAAATCATAGCGCTGCTACATCACGTTCTTTTATTGGCTCCTTAATGACCTACTTTCAATTGATTTCACCATCATTCCTTAGTTTAACTTTCACGTTGCAAAGTACTAGAACGCCCTCTCAGCTGAGATTTTTATCTTGGAGTTCCCGCGCATGTACACTGGCTCTCATGGCTCCAGGTCCGCAAAGTCCAGCAGCTTCAGGCGACCGGCGTTCGCGTTGCAATGGTCGGGGACGGCGTTAACGACTCGCCGGCTCTGGCACAGGCAGACGTCGGCATCGCCATCGGGTCGGGCACGGACGTGGCTGTTGAGGCCGCCGATGTCGTGCTCATGAGGGTGAGTTGCTGTCTTCAGGGTCGTGACCTAATTTTGTGTTGGTGGCAGTGTTGACTCCAAGGTGGAACTTTTTTGTTGTTGTAAGGGCGAATTGTTGCCTTGAGAATCTTGCACTGATTTAGTACGAGTATACGGGTATTTGTACTTCCAAAGAGAAAATTCTAACTGTTTAACGCATTAGAGAGAGTTACTAACTGCACGTGGCATTATTGGTTCCGGGGTGGGATTTTTTTGCTGTTTTTCCCTGAAAATGTGGTGCTGCTGCGAGCAATTTTCTAGCGTTCTAACTAGAGAGAAGGCGTGACCTGATGCAGGTTATTGCCGTTAGTGGGAGGAAACTGTAGCTCCACCTTGAATTTAACATGAAAAATGGTTCGTGTTGAATTTTGTTTGTTGATAATGGTACTGTTTAGAAAGATCTGCCTATCCTGAACGTTGATTCCTCAAAATAAGGTTAAACAAAGTTCCTTTTCATGTCTCACCCTTAGCAAAGTCACGAAAATTTTACAATTCACAAATGTTGAGTGATGCAAAACTCGTGTCCAGTTACTGGATGTGATCACGTCACTTACAGGAGCACATCAGACACCAGGCTTCCGTGGCGCGTTCCATAAAGAGAGCCGAATAAGAATACAAAGTCTTCGCAATTAAAATGCGTTGCTCAGTTTTAAAACGCCTCCATAGCGCACCGCACAGAATTATTCTGGAAAAGAAATAAAAAGTTATTGTACTAAGTGAAAAAAAAAGTAGTGCGCATGACAAAAGCATGCCTTCAGAAGCACTGTTGGTGGGATGCCCTTGAAGAAGATAGCTCGAATTTCATGTGGTGTTGCCTGCAGAAAGACCTGCTGGACGTGGTGGCGTGCCTGGACCTCTCCAAGAAGACCGTCCGCCGCATCCACATGAACTTCATCTTCGCCTCCATATACAACATCGTGGGCATCCCTGTGGCTGCGGGCGTGTTCAGGCCCATTGGCTTCGTGCTCCAGGTGCTGCTGGTGTTGTATGTGTTGTCAGGTGCTGGTTGTGTTGTTTCAGGTGCTGCTTGTGTGCTGCAGGTGCTGGTTGTGTTGTTGTTTGAGTGCTGCAGATGATGCTGGTAAGTTGCAGATGCTGGTTGTGTGCTGCAGGTGCCCGTAGAAGTAAAGTAATATTCAGATACCATGAAATCAAGGTACTGGCAGTGACTAGATGAATCTCAACTAATCGTACAGCCTCAAGAGTAGCATGTCATTGTTCCATTGAATTTTATCACCAATGCTTTCAAGTATGTCCATCATAATTTTGTAGCCTGCATATTGAAACACTGAAATGGGCATCATTAATCGAGGATGTGGTCTTGTGGTAAACTCGTTTATTTTTTACTTGTTCATTACTCTTTCTTTACAGCCGTGGATGGGCTCCGCAGCGATGGCCATGAGTTCTGTGTCGGTGGTTGCGTCATCTCTGTACCTCAAATTGTGAGTTCTGTTTTAGTCAACGCTGCCTTCAGTGGCACAAGTCGAGAACTGATAACAGGAATAATAATTCAGTCGGGCTCACGAGGGCTCAAGCGTCCTGTTCGTACCCGGGCTTACGGCTTGCATACCTCGTGCTTGCAGCCCATGCAAGGTAGGCTTAATTGTTGCTCGAAAATCTGAACAAATCTACGCTAAAACTGTTCTAAATGGAAGCAAAATAAGTGATGGTATAGGGAAGTTGAGTGTTATCTACGGATGGAGTGACTGTGTTAAGAAAAGCGTTGCGTTTTCTATCAACGGGCACTTGATGAAATCCTTGGCAGCACACGTCGTGTGTTCACTGCCCGCTGTCGCTGTGGTGAGCGGTACTCGTGTGGTGCAACAAGCGGTCAGTTAGTCATTACAATGTCTAGACCCAGTTGAATTTCAATAAGCCCTTGGTATTTCGTTTCATTTTTTATAAATTTTTTTGCTGCCCCCGCGTTCCCCTAGCAGTCTTATATAGTTTTGTTGTTTAAAATTTAATTTCTTTACATGGAGCTTCCTAGGCTCCAATTTTGCGTTCACGTAGAAATTTTTTATCCCTTGAAATCTTTTTTATTCTGTCAAGCTTCGTAGAGAGCTCACACTAGTACGGCAATGTCCGTCGAAAAATGTTCAAGAAAATGGACAAAGGGGAAATTTTATCACATTCAAGTACGTCTCGTCAGTTCTCGTCTGGCGTCGGCCCTCTACCCTTGCGATCCCGATTTCATTTCGAGTAGCCGTGTTAATTTTCACATGTACAACCTAACCGAGCGTGTGTGCCAATGAAAATCTGAGCGATGTAAGGAAAGTCGCATTTTATTTTCGAATTTTCGTGGACGAAGATAAGGAGCTAAACTCGAATTCTGCATCGCATGAACATCACTTAAAAAAAATTCCCGACCCAGGTACCGCAAGCCGAGCAAGGAGTCGCTGGCCACGCTTGACTTCCACAAGTCGAGAGAGGCGCGTCTGGGCGTCACGGAAGACGACGACAACATCTCCATGCACCGCGGCCTCGACGACCTGCCCAGCCCTCGACAGACTTCCACTCTGTCCAGGTGGGGTCCTCATGGCTGCACAGCCTCATTTCCTGCAGGGATCTTTAGGTCAAGTGGACCTTGTGTCATGAGAGTTGAGTTCGTTCACGTACTGTATGTAAACTCGGTCAAGTGTATTTTTTGTCACTAGAGTTGCGTTAGTTCAGGTATGGCACGGCAGGTTTTATATATTTTGTGGTAATTTTTTTTTCGTTTGTGACTCTATGGTGTAACTTTGTTGCGAAATGTGTACGAGTGTTCGTGCTTCGTTTGTGTATCTTGATACGATCTTTGCTTACGCACAATCCCATGCACACACCACGAGAGAGTGCGGCTCAAAATCTATGCATAGTTAGTTACACATCTGTGTGTGTTTGTGTGTGTGTGTTAGTGCATGCGTACACTCGTTCATTGCTTAATGTTCATCGTGCGTGAAATTCACCTGAGTACACTTTACAATTCAAATAACTTTTTTTTGTGCATCGCGCCACATTTTTGTGTCTGAATACGAGTATATGTATATGTGTATAGTGATGGTTACACGAAGTGCTTACGTTCGCTCCGGCACTATTCACTACATTTTTCGCATGTTTAAATGAATACATGGTCCTGCAGTTGTATGATCTGTTAATCTATCCGGGTACACATACCCTTGACCATGCCACCACGGCAATAGGTATAAAAATAATAGCATAAAACTAGACAGCATTAGCTCCGTCTCGAATAGTTATTGTGACCCCTGTTTTTGGTCGTCACTTACCATATGCGCTTCGTTTGTATCTCATGTTCGTAAAAATGTCGCGTCCTGATGACTGATTTTATGGCGTGTGAAGAAGTGTTTTTTGTACTTCAATTCTGTTACAACCTTATCGTGATGTGCTTTCGGGAGAAGCCTCTCTGTTGTGTTATTGATGCCGCTGGCTTGTAGCATCTAGTGTACGCAGTGCTGTGTGGGGAACGCGTAAGTTTGTACGTAGAAGCCAAATACGTGAAAAGGGTTGCATTGTACTCCCACGAGCTCGAGGTGTCTAGTCTGGTGTACCAATCTTGATGTTCGTTGATGACGTTGTCAAAGATGGTTGAAGTCCAAGAACTCTTCCTATAGGTATTTTTCTAGCGTGCGTGAGATGGGAAGCTTCTTGAGTAGCTATTACACTTAGCATTTCTTTGTATATAATTGAAATACACTGATTAATTCCGGCGAATTTGAGTGGGAAATGAAGGATTTACAAAGAACTATTCAGTGACTTCTTGGTTATTTTCACCTAAAATTGCACTTCAATTTTCATTACAAACTGATTCATCTAATGAAGCTACAGTCGACATGTCGCAGGTTCTATTCCCGGTGTGCGAGGGGGAGGGGGAGGAAGGGGGCTTGCGGGGTGTTTTTCTTCGGGAACCATCAAGATACACACGGTGCTTTCTAATGGGGGTTGAATCATGGGGATTATGTACACGTTCTCTTTCTGAAAGTCGCTTAATCTTCCTGATGATTACTCTCGCACATTCAAATGATGTCGAACTTTCATTTCCTCGATACTGACTTTTTGAGGTTCAATAGTTCAAGGCGCTAGCTGGGGCTGACTACAGCGAGACTGCAATGTCGAGGAAAATTCGAAAGGATCTCTTGGCCAGCTCCCCATACAGGACTGCAGTTTGTAGACGATGGTGAGCCGTCACATGGGGTCAAAGATATTTCAGTGCAATGAACAAAATATTAAAGATTATAGAAGCGAAGGAATAAGAATCATTTTCTCCGAAATGTACTGTTAAAATAATGTGTGGGCATTGAACCGTGTATTCATGCATACCTACGTGAGAAGATGAAGGCATCGTCTTGGGTTTCGTTAGAAAGATTTTCTGAAATTTCCTGCAAGGAACACGTGCACATGATTACCTTTGCTCGACAGAAATTGAATGAAAAAATGCATCGGTTCGAAGGAAGTAATTCAGATTTAATCTCCAATGTAGTAGGAAAGTTGACGAAGAAAATCGGGTCAAGTATAAAGCGAACTTCAGGAATTTGCTGACCTTTTTGTCTCGTCCATTGGTGATGGTATCTGTTGTGTTACAAAATGAAGTGTCCTGTGCATGCTTGTGTCTGATGTGTTTTTTTCTTCCCATATAAAGTTGAGAAATTAGTATCTGCATTTTTAGTTTGTTTGTGCTAGATTAGCAGTGACTGGTCAGTTTTGTTTTGAGAGTCGAACCGGTTGTTGATTGGGCAAGTTTTTGGAGCTAGCAGTGTCACGTCCATCGTCGTGGAGCGAGTTCTTAGGGCTAGTGTGTTTGTGTCCTTGTGAGGCAATCATGTGTGATGACCGTGGGCTTAAAACTGATGAGGTTCTGAACCGCTTATCTGTACGTAAACTTGCGAAATTAAGTTTCCTAACCTTCATCAAAGCGAACTCTCAGGTACAATGGATTTATAGTCATATAGGTTGAAAGTATCTGAGAGATATCGCCTCTACGCATAATATACAAAGTGCTATTAATTGACATCGTACCGGTTTTAGGCCTGAGCACTTCATACAGGGATATCTCAATCTCAACTCGACTGTTCCTTGGTATTTGGTATTATTATACTACTCCCATTTTCTCAGCTCGAGAACTATCGGGACTCTCTTCCCACACCAGGAGGGAATATTGTGTATCTGACTTCACACTCATCTACGTAATCATGAAATATTGATCTTGCTGTCCGATGACGTGGGTGCGTGGGACAGTAACCCAAGACTAGACCACTTCGCTCGGTCCTGCAGAGACTTTCTGTTTAGCGTAATTGAGCTTGAAAACTTCTAGATATTCCGAGTTTGGTGTTCACAACACGTTAACTTTGGAGTAAATTTGTCGAACTTTTCTGTTGTGCAGGAGTCAAAAGGCTGTAATGCTCCTTTACCCGTTAATATCAACAATGTTTAGGCCGTATCATTAACATGAATTGTTGAAACGGATAATCTTGAATAATTTTTTTTGTGTGGTATCTCGTATTTTGGGTTACCTATGTAAATCTACAATTTCTGTATGAAGAGTGCGATTAGTTGAATTATAAATTTTTGGGTATTATAGTTAACGTTTCGAACTGATGACTTCTGTTTCCTAGACGAGATTTACTTTCAGATCGTACTGTGCAGTTGAGCTATTGGTATGGATTTTATCGTTTCTTAAATAACAGCCACTAATTCCTGAAGGTTATCGCATTGGAAGTGAAATTTATGATAGCGATTTTCGGATCTTCAAGATTTCAAGAAACCGGTGGTGAAATGTGCTATGTGTCTGAAGCGATTGTGTTGAAATTGTCCATTAGAAGAGTATGCTAGGGTTAAAATCAGTATTATTTGACACATATGCATTAACTTAGCGTACTGATGAAGTACACACTTGTGTTATATTGGGCGTCTCCATTCGAATTTTCAAACGTATGCTGGAAACTGTTGGTACATTTTCGGGGAAAAGTTGAGTTTATCTCGTATACTGGATGTGAAAAGATGACCCTCTTTGTTAAAAAGTGGTGTTGATTGAAAATTTAATTTTGATTTGTTCCATTGCAACATTTACGAATATTGTTAGATTTTTCTAGCATATTTTTCGGACGGTTAATGAATCAAGGTTATTAGTGTCTGATGTAAATCATGATTTATAATTGACCTCTTGGTGAGTGGTTTACAGTTTACCAACTGGCTGCTTTACTCTATACAAATTTTAGGTTTTACGTGTATACCGAATGGGTGGTTTACGTGTATACCAAATGTTTACGTTCATACCAAGTAGGCTATACACCTGCTAACGCGTGTACAGCTTAGTCCTTGGTAAACACCCGCAAGCACGCTCATTATATTCTTATTCAATGCATGTTGTGCTTGACGACTGTGTGCCTAGGTATACAGATTATGTTCTTGGTCACCTGCAATGGCAAATTGTCTTTTGGGACTATACACAGGTGGTACAGATTTTCTTGATAACCACACACAGGTACACAGATCATTTTATTGGTAACTCGTAAGGATACATGGTTTTTGGGGGGGAACAGGTAAACAGATTGTGTTCTTTGGAACTTCCAGGGATGTACACTATTTTTTAAATATACTCAAGTGTGCAGATCAGGTTCACGGTTATTATTGACAGGTTCTTACACTGGCGAGCTTTACTCGAGTCAGTCGTTGCTTCCTGTTGTGTAGAACAATAGCCGCAGCGATCGAATTTGGTTGCTCCAGCATCACACCCTCCTATCTCGCTCTCTCCTCGAAATATCCACTGGATGGCTTCACGCCACCATGGGACTTTCACAACGTTCTTCTATATATCTTAACTAACTATCCATGGGAATCTTGATTTCTCCACTCACGCTTCTAATATTCGTCAACTCATGACATGTCCACACGCCTCTACTTTGTGTGAATTTGCTTTTAACGATCTGTGTGATAGGATGGGGGTCAAGGGTTGTTGTACTCCCGTCACTAAGACCAAATCATTATTGAACAACTGCACTCAGGTCATGCGGGATCATGTAGGATGGAGTTGGCACGTAACTATGTATGGTGGCCTAACTTAGATAAGGACTTAGAAGAAACAAGCGAGACTTGTTTCTTCTGACAGGCCTTTGAAGATATTCAAGGATGCATTAGAAATAAGTTCACGGCTCGGTGTAGTGTTAGTCAGTCAATTTGAAAAATTTTTAGTACAATTTTCCAATATTTCTGAGTGCATACGTAGCTTATAGCTTTGTGCTAGGAATACGTCATTGATTTTGTTTATTGAAACCATTGTCTAGTTCTGTAATGTTATTGCTCGTCAAAATTTAGAAAAGATCTCCCCGGGTGACATACGAGAGGCAATATGGTAAGGCTTATCTGTCGTGTTCTATGGGGACTGGCGTTCCAAGGGGAGCATTGTTACATCCTCGGCTTAAGGTAGAACTTCGGGACTTCAATCTCTTGTACCCACTTTTCTTATTTCAGTTTTCACACATTGTTCTCTATCTCTTCTTTATCGTTTTTACCTCTTCGTTCGTAAGTTACTGTTTCTGTGAACTGGAATATACAGCATCAGAGCACACCTTGTGCACAAATTCCCCCATCTCGCTAGTGCATGTTAAATATAGCCCCTTCTCTTCGGATCACGTCTCATGTAGACAGGGAGCTTTAATCTAACTAATCATTTCATTTATCAGAGAGGGAGTTCTTTTGTCTAAGAGTCGAGAAGGTATTCCTGCGACCTTCTTATAAGAGGGGGTAATATGTCCAACATACTTGATTACGCACCTATACTTATGGACAAAATTGTCTCAAATGTGACCCCTCAAGAAGCATAGGATAGACCCCAGACGATAGGGTTAGGTTAGTTAGGTTCGTCTATCTCGGTTATGGGGACTTGCGTCCTCAGGGAGGGACTGTTACGTTACCTTTAACTTTAGCTAGGCCTTCGGAACTTCTATCTTTCGTGCCTATTTTGCTTTCTTTCCATTTTCATACTATCTTCACTGATTGCGTTTTCATTTTTTCCATCTTCCTTCTTAATTTTTAGTTTTTATGCGCTGGGGACTTTATGCGAGAACACACCTTGAGCATGGATTTCCTGTTCTCCAAAGTACATACTAAACGGTCCCTTCTCTTTCAATGAGGAATAGTGCGAGTTACTCAAGCCCTGCTATCCTATACTACTTTAACTTACTACTACTACAACTACCACCTACACTACCATCTCTGTGGTGATGTAATCGGATGACTCCAAATTGTGAAATGTACTGCGCTACAGAGCCTGGGTTACTGAAGCGCTAGAAAAATGTTGTCCAGTACAAATAGGCGACGAGGCTTACAACTTAAATTGACGAGAGCGCTTTTGTATCTTCATCTCATTGTGGTAATTTTTTTGTTTTTCTCAGTCAATTTCAAGGTCAATCGCCTCCGTAGCAGGCCGTACTGAGCTACCACATGCTATTCAATTGTCATTCCAGAGTCGGCGATCACGGCAGAGTAATTGTTTGTTTCAAGTTTGTGAGATGTGTTCATGTTCTACTGAACAATTTTCAGTGTGATCTTATTGGTATGCGTATCTGAACAAAACGTGTAGTGCTTGTAGATACTTTCGCATTAAGATCGTAAACTAGAATTACATTTAAGTAGCACTATTCTAAGTTGAATCAGCGTTGCGTTGAATCAAAGTGAGAAATGTGGGTGTATTTAGAGTAATGTAATGATTCAAGCTAAATGTAAACTTCTATTGAACATCAGTCAATGAAACTGAACGCTGTTTAGAAATTCCAACTGAAAACAAACGCATATTAAGCAAGCGATCTAGGCTGATAAGGTGCCTTTTGAAAGCCTTTATTCGTCGTGGTGGGTTGCGAAGCGTCGCATTCGTGGGGACCTTCTTTGATGCTGTCCATTTGACGCCCCTCGTCCGAATTGCTGCACCACGTCCTCGCGTGGTGCAGCAGCCGTGTTGGGACCTTCCTTAGAACTGTTGAGTGCCTCCACGCTTGTTGCAATCATATCGAGCCGGAGTGCTGCTTCCGTTGCCAAGTTTTGTGGGACGCTCGCGTGCCTGGATACAAGTGACATAGGTGAGTCCTAGTGCCCTGGTGTCCTGAGCACCTCCTTGTGTGGTTGACCCCACCTTCTTCCTTCTGTGCCTCGCGTCTGTCGTTTTTTTGGTCCATTTTGGGCTATGTCCTTCTGAATTTGTTGTTTTTTCTTTATATGTACTACTAACTGCTCTGGTATATCTTGGTCCTCTAGTGTTTTTTTTTCCGTGCATGATCTCACTCTTCACGAGAGTTTCACTCTTTCTGATTGTTCTTTAAACATTTGGGAATGGCAGTGCATATTTTTTCTTCGTAGTGATGCATTTCTAATGTTTATTTTCTGTGCATTTGCTTACCTTTGGACACCTCGGTAGTGCTCACAATTTTTGAGTAGGAATCACATTTGATTGCTCAGTTTTATTTCACGGCGTGACGAGTGTGTCCTGCAGTTTTTGTACGTACGCCGTGAAGATATGTCACGAAATGAAATGGCTTCTTGCATGGCACAATGGACAGCTACCGAATGAATTATTAATGCAGAGTGCCGCTGTGTTTTTGCCTCCTTAAGTAACACTGTTTTTAATCAATTGAACCAGCTCTAATGGGTTGCGCCTCATAATAGGATGTACCTAATAGGTTGCGCCTCATAATTGGAGAAAATATATTAAGTTAACCTCACAATTATGTGGAACTTATTTGGCTGAGCCTTTAAATTAAATGAAACTTGTTAGGTTAAGCCTCTTAATTGGATGAAACCTAATAGGTTAAGCCTCATAATTTGATGAAACCTAATAGGTTAAGCCTCATAATTGGATGAAACCTAATAGGTTGAGCCTCGTAATTGGATGAAACCTAATAGGTTGAGCCTCGTAATTGGATGAAACCTAATAGGTTGAGCCTCAT
>VOMN01115507.1:0-51010 GCA_014899125.1 Orchestia grillus
ATGTTTTAAAAATTAAATCAGTCAAATGGGATCCATTATTGTCCGCACTCTGTCGAAGGCGTTCACGAAAGTTGTCTATAACTCGGCGGTGTTAGATCATTTTGCCTGACCCTGTAGAGAAAGGAGCGACGATGGATCACTTTAATTTCATGTGCATTAATACATAAGGAGCGACGAGGAATCCATTGGGTTTTAATAGGGACATCGTAGTTGCTTTGGGCAGAAACGAAATTTTATCGAAAATATGAGTTGTGTTTTCTAATGTGAATAGTTGAGCGCTTCACATAGGATCCACACGTACCTGGTCGCAGGAAATCTGCGTCTCCAGATTTCCAGACTTTTGGTATCTATAGCAGGCCAAAAAACAAGTTCAATCACAATACTTTTCCTACAGGATATCAGGTAGAATGATTTTTAGGTGCGGTTGAACCTTAGTTCTCATGTCTATATATGGTAATCATAAAATAAAAACCCAGGACCAGGCCCAAAAAACAGTAAAAACTCTTTGATCTAATAAGTCAACGTGACTTTTGGGAATATTTCCACAAAGATTTCTTTAAGTTGAGAGGCATAGTAGGCTAGACTTAGTTGTACTTTTTCACAGAAGCTTTGATATCAGATGGATAAGTTTGGCATTGAATTCCGAAAGAACTTCACAGCGTTTTCAAGAACGCCAATCAAATTTATTGATCAAAAATATCTTAATTTACGGGTGCTTGAAATTAAAGCTACAATATTCACGCCCTAACTCATAACGGCCGAGTGCCACACATACAGGCCAAGTTAGGTACGGCTATTTTAAAAGTTATTTATATATCAAGGGGTTCAAGTTCGCTATTCAACATCTGGGGGCGCCAGTACCGTGTTGTGAGCTTCCTGCTGAAGTTTACCTATTCACGAATTTTTTAAATCAAACCTTCATTCAAACACGCAAACACCAAGCAACAAAAAAGGTTATTTTTGTAAATGCAGGCATAAAAATTTATGTATTAGCCCTAATGAATTAACACGTTTGTTGCGATAAGCCCCACCGAAGGGTCATTTTATTCTTAGAAAAAATAGCATCATCAGCGGAGGTGTGAGGAACTGCAACATCTTGACCCTTTATTTGACAAATTTCTTTGAATGTTAAATAAAAACAATTCTAAAGTAATTCTGACCAAAAGACTACACTATTTCAAGGCACTGCGTCAGATATGACACGAAGCGCAGTTAAGGCTAATTCAAAAGGTAGTTGACTCAGCCCGACCAACTCGAGTAGTTGACTCAGCCCGACTAACTCTACCTAAGTTCTGGAGGTAGTCGACCAGCACCCAGGGCCCCTTGAGCGGTGAAGGCTGGGTGGTGTGTTGGTGCTGGTGCAGGAGCGCTAGGGCCTTGCTGTGCTGACCCCTGGCCCGCAGCAGCTGCAGGAAGTCAGGCAAGCGGTTGTGCTCCCTCAGCAGCCGCTCTCCTTCCGCCAGACTCACGCGGCCGTCCGGGATCCGCAGCAGGGGACCCACTAAGCTCGGACGCTCCTGTGGACACGTTAGGTTCACAAGAGGATCCGACACTGAAGGTCCACAGTATTGCGGCTCTAAATACTCTGAATTGAGTTAAGGATAGCTTGGTGAGCTCCAAAAGTGCAGCACATTGGCGAAGGTTAGCTCATGTTCTGCAAGTACCCAGGTGTAGGTTAGATTGAGTTGTTGTTTGGGTCATCAACTGATTGAAAAAGAATTCTCAATGACGAGACAAAAATTTCCGATCATCCAGCCACTCACTTTGACACGTTAGCCGTCTCCTTTAAGATTAGATTATTAGTTAACTTAAAGCTCCCTATTCACACGAAATGTGATCCAAAAAGAGAGCAAAGAGAAGTGACTATTTAGTATGGACTGTAAGAACCTCGAATCTGTTCACAAGATGTGTTCCCACACGGGATCCCCTGCGCATAGAAACAGCAAGTTAAAAATGAAGAGTAAGAAAAGATAAAATGGGCACGAATGATAGAAGTCCCGAAGGGCTATCTACCTGAGTTAATCTTACAGTGCTCCCTGGGATCATCAGTCCCCATAACATATGATAGATGAACCAGACTATCCTAAATGTTACCTAACCCTTTCCCCTATCCTATGTCCCTTGAGGAAAACGTAGCTTTCAATGTTCCTCTCGCTAGAATATGGCCAGTCGCACGTAAAGCCCTGTTTCTACACACATAGGCATAAAACCAAGTATTGCGTGATTTTTTTCATCAATCGCATGCATCAATTTTTATTTTAAACAAATATTCGTCTCTATTTATCCCAGCACATATTACGTGAAGATGTGACCATAGAAACTACTAAAACACTTTCACGTAAAATATTAACGTAATTGAGGCTAGGGCTTAATTAAACACATTTATTATTAATTTCAATTTAAGGAACCGAGAGTTATTTTCAAACACGTCGACCCCCACACAACGTGGTTGGCGTATATCGACATGAAGGGTGTAGAGGACAGCTGAGGTGGGAGAACTGGAAGCTCTTAGCTCGAACGAATTGTTTTAGCTTCCGTAATGAACAATGAGTAACTTTTGCATTCGATGACGACAACCTCGCTTTCTTTGAATCCCACAACGGCCTACTCGCTGGAGCAGACCGCATTGAGCTCTTCACAGCACGCTTTCGTAAAAATACTATACAAAACTAACTCTTAGACTACCATGGCAAAAGGACTATGCCATTTTAAGAAACTACCTGAAACGGTACATTGCTCAGTAACTTTTTCTCTGTACCCCAGTCGTTAACCAACTATATGGCGGCATAATTTGCGCTTGGGCGACCAATATTATAGAAAATCATGGATTCACGGGCACAAGAAGCTAATATTGCGGAGTAAAGACAAGCGTCGTGACGAGAGGCGTTGGCGCCGTACCTCAAGGTAACACTTGAGCAGAGTGGTGTCGACCACCTGCAGCAGGTACTGCAAGGTGCCCCTGGTCTTGCTGCTCGCACTCTTCTTGGGCGTGTTGTCCCTGCTCCCTTTCTTGTCGAGCTCCATGACCAAGCGCTGCCGCTTCTGCACACACGTCATAGTTTTGAACATCTCACAGGGGCAAGTCAGTTTACCCTTTCAAAATCCGCTTTCATAAGGATGCTGCTAATTTTGGTGGAGAGCTAAATGTAGCCATATTGTACACCTACATAAGACTGCAGCTAGTTCCAAGTACAAATAAAAAATCCCCAAACACCAAAATAATTTCATTAGTAAAGAGTTAAAGAGAACGTATCATAAGCTGAATGGGACGGTTGGGTGTAGCTTTTAATTGCAGGCAATATTCAGCGACAAAAAGGAAGGTTATTTAAATGTGGTGCTTAGGTGTAGGTCCATTAATGGTGAAAGGGAAATGTTATGTAATAAACCGTTTGCTAACTAAATATAATTAAAAATCAAGACGCAATATGGTACTATTCTCTAACGCAGCGAATGTAAACGCATCTGCTAATCATGAGCTGTAAAAATGAACACATTTTATACAATGACACCTATTTTATAACAAAAATTGAACTCACAAGGACCTTTGATAACACACTTATCATCGCGTAACAAGAAAATAGATAGAAAAAATTACAGGAGCTAATAAGATCTGACACTAAGAAATAAAATGAAAAGGCACCATGTGACGAGAAATGATGAAATCTAGAAAATCTAATTTCATCATCTGTGTTTCACGGACTATAGCAACACAGAGATGTGTCGGAACAGTGTAACATTTCAACAAAGACTGCTCGAGGAGTATTTACTTACGCTACTAAAATACAGAACACCACGAACCAAGTTAAAAAGTTTCTGTGAAGAACATAGCTGTTACCCAGCAATGAGATGACACCCCACGCACCTGAAGACTCACTGATGGTTATGCATTCACGGCGTTGGCTACGGTTCATGAATTGATTTCAAAAGAGCAATCACAATTTGGCCTCTCCAGAGCGTGATGCCTGACTGCAAACTTGCAAGTCACGCGGACTGCAGCAACAGCAGCATAAGCGATGAATGATGCGACGTGTTATGACCATAGCATTAAATGCTGTTGTTCGAGTAGTGATGCTCAAAACTACACTTCGTTTAAAGGGCTTGTTGGCACTGGCGACAATAACTACACATACGATAAATGAAAGTAATGACCACTAGCAGGCAATAGCGTACTACTTAGACATACGTCTAATGGTCACCAGATCACCACAAAGCTCACATCTGACCACCACAAAGCCGTCATCTGACCACCACAAAGCCGTCATCTGACGCTCACAAAATCGTCATCCATTCCGTGTTCATTGGAATATTACAAAATTTGTGTAGTGCCGACCCCACCTTGAGGAGGTAGTCGATGAGGCAGGCGAGTGCAGTGTGGAGCTGGGACTCTGTGAGGGCGGGCAGCTCGTTGGGGTATTGCAGCCGCCGCTGGCAGTCTTCAGGCACAAGCGCAGGGAACAGTCCGATGACGAACAGCAGCTCTGCAACCCACCAATATTACTTGCAATCTAAGCTGCTCAATCGATCCTCGAAGATGCCGTCATTTCACCTTAACACACGGTAACAATTAGAAGATTCTCTAGCTTAGATTGCTCCGCAACACACCAATATTTACACGAGACTTGTAATTTTCGTATGAAAATCGGGCCTCGAAGATGCCATCATCTCGACATGACCCACAGAAAAAACTTGGAAATATTCAAGATTAGTTTCGAAAGAGATTTACAATACTACCACCACAGGTGTTTTAGAAAGGTATTGAGCACAACAGACAGAGGAGCGCTTCACAGATGCTACGATACTACATATGTAGTGTGTCGGTGACACAAGCGTAGGATGTCTATAGAACTGCACGCGCACCTTCACGATCTGAGTGGATGAAAAATTTATCTAAACGCACAATTAGATCAACAAGACCCTGCAACAAGCAACAGTGCGAGTAGCTCTGTCACGTCTGCATGAGGAGGCTGAGTTCCACAGCTAACTAAGCCGGTGATAACAGCTAACAAGCACCGTGAATGCTACAAATCTGTGAAGAATTTGACACCCTCAAGAAAATAAAAAGCTCCCCTACTCCTGGATATAAAGAACGGTAAAATGCGAGTGAAAATGTACAATTAAAGAAAGAAGCATAGTAGCTAAACGTCACAGGCCACCAAGTGCGTTACAAAATTTTTCTACAAGAAGATGGCAAAAAATGGCATCCCATATGCCTTTTGTGTGTGACAAATTCGCCGGGAAATTCCCATTTTAGGTTATCAGTGCTGCAAACGCTACCATATAAAATGACGAAGTAGCTGACGAATTTACAGCTAGGTAATAAGATTTTTTCCATTCTACATACTAACAACAACGAATGATAAATAAACCCATTTTCAGATTAAGGGACTGTAAATTAATACGTAATCGAACGATGCGCAACACGAACAACCATGTGCGGGTGTCAGTATTTTAGGGCCTTCAGCATAGCGAGGATGGCATCTTTAGATGCCTGTCCAGACACCCACACATCAAGCCTGCTCTGCTGCCTTTTGATGGACTAGCGACCTTAAAAGAAATACCGCGTTTGCTGATGTTGCTCTTCTGACTGTAACCTGCGTTTATATACAAGAAAATGTCTGGGGCTCTCTGGCATTGATGATAGTAGAAGGTACTGGTAGATGCTCACCAGACTCTCACCTGTGTCTATATCCAAGAAAATGTCGAGGGCTCTCTGGTACTGGTGGTTGCAGAAGAGGTGGAAGGCGTGCAGCTTGTGGATATGCACCCTTGTAGCTGTCGCTGCCTCCTCTGACGTCCTGCTGCCCCACAACTCCTGTTGCATGACGTCACAGTCGCGTTAAAGTCTCAAAGAGACATAGCTGTTACGCGAATGTCTCATAGAGGCATCACAGTCACGTGAATGTCTCATAGAGGTATCACAGTCATGTGAATGTCTCATAGAGGCAACACAGTCACGTGAATGTCTCATAGAAACAACACAATCAAGTGAATGTCTTATAGAGGCATCACAGTCACGTGAATGTCTCATAAAGGCATCAGAGTCACGCAAATATCGCGTAGAAGCTCCGTACTTAGATGAGGGCGCTGCAATAAACAATCATGGGATAACATAACTGAAGTACTGAATTGTTTACTTTTCCAGCATTACCACATTCAGGTGATTCAGTGAGACAAGTTTGACGTTCAGGGAGAGCGTTTTGACACATCACGCGGAGGCGAGGGCGTGCCATGGGCACAAGTGTTTCTCTTGGGTGAGCTCTCCCAGAGAGTTCACGAATCATACTCGTATACGTACTAGCGGGCGTCCTAGATGCTATCAAAAACGATGGTAAATCTTGGGTGAAACAATGTAATTTTCCATGTCATTGTTACGGATTGTCTTCGTTGATTTAGCCCTGCTGATTAGAAACACTCTCGACCCGGGAATTTTGTCTCATTTAATTTTTTCAGAGGGTAAATAAATGGTTACACACTTAAATAAAACACATGTACAACCTTGGTATGCTATCATATGGCATGGATAGATGAATTTCTACCACAAGAGAGATTGTACAAACGCCAGCATAGCATAATATCTAGTCTCCTGAAGTACACCTTGAATAGAATTAGACATAGTAATTTTGGCACCAATAATGAGCATTAAATCATTTCATTACACAATGAGAAAAGAGCTATATTAATTACCAAAAAACTCTTTGGGAAACCTAGCTTCAAACGTTTCGATCACGAGTCTAGCTAGTTCTCCCCATGATAGCTGAACCTCTGATCTACTGTCACTGTATATTAATTAACTGATATTGGAAGTAATGGACAAAAGCTGCCGGTCTGACAGCATATTTTATTGACCAAAATACCGCTGGGAAGGTGCAGAATATTCACGTCAACAGATAGTCTTTCTCCCAAATGAGGCTGTTGATCAAAGGGTTAACTGTACTGAAACAGCGAGGCTGTACTGGCCGACAGCAATGCATTACTCTCACCAATATTTTGAGGGCGAGGCTGTACTGGCTGACAGGAATACATTACTCTCACCAATATCTTGAGGGCGAGGCTGTACTGGCGGACAGAGAGCAGGTTTGGGATTTGAGCGGCCGGAGAGAGCCCCGTCAGGCACCAAACATGTGACGCAGATGCGCAGAAAGACCGGCAGCGGCCTCCGCTAGACCTGAAGCGGGAAGTCAACGTATAGTGAAACAGATAAGTTGGGTTCTCGCTTGTGAACAATTTTCTTCTTCATTCAATGGCAAAATCAAAGCAGGTGATTTTAGAAGTGAAAGCTTTGAAAGCCGTGACCACAAATGTAGCAGGGAAGAAATATTGAGAGCTAATTAAGAGTATTTAGAGATATATTCAAAACCTTATAACCTGTTCCTTTTGAAAAATAACACATTCGCGTATAATAATATTGAAATGTTTCAACTGATATAGCTGATTGAAATTTCTAAGAGTTAAAGCTGGAAGCAGGTAACGGCTAATGGTGTCCCATGTGGTGGCATGGTGACTTTTAGAAAGCAAAACATTGCCTAGTTTCAAGAGCAGCAATGTCCCCACTCCATGGTTCCATCTGGAATATACATACCCATAGAAATGCTCATAATAGCAAAAAAAATTCTTTCAAGAATAACAGATTGAGACAGGAACGTTAACGCACCTCACCACTCCCACGGATGCTACATCTGGCACCAGCAGCTTAGGCTTGTGCAGCGGCAGCGTCTGCAGCAGAGTGCTGTCTTCCACACTCACGACCTCGACGGCTTTGTTGGCTACCACACCCAGCGCCAGAGGAGCTTGGTGAACTGGAACCAATGATTTATTATCGTCATCGCGATGCTATTGTGTGATGCTGAGCATCCTCTCTGTACTTCCTTCCCCATCTACACTGTTTTGTTGTCGATTTACAATTATTTTTTCGAACATTAATACCAGAACAGTCTGTTTATTTTTTATTTTTACCGTGAAAAATTGTATACGGTACCAAACTATTCAAAAGTAGCCTCCTTGATTTAAAATGGGATTTGGTAGCAAATTAAACAACATTTACATACACCATTAATCTACCAACATCTGAAAGAAATCTTTTAGCAAAAATGCATACTTGGCTACTATACATACATAAAAAGATAACATACTCGTACTTGCAACAGAAATTGGATATTCTACCTCCTGCAAAAGTTAGATATTCTATCTCTTGCAGACTGGGGGTACAATAGCTACCACATAAATTGGAAATTCTACCTTTTTTCAGAATGGGGTATGATAGCTATTATACAAATTGAAAATTTTACTTTTTGCAGAATAGGGCACAAAAGCTAGGCACTACATAAATTGGAAACACTAAATACCTCTCACATAAAGAGGTAACATAGCTCTTAAGCAGATAATTAATACTACCACTTCAAGTAAGTTGTGAAACAATAATTGAACAAACAAAATTTAAGAGTAATAAAGGGCTAAAATGCTACATTAACATGCCTCTGGTATGAATTAGTAGTAATTTATCTCAATTAAAAGAAGATAAAGGTTATGAGCATCAAACACCTTTTCTCTAATTGCTCAGAGCACAAGCTAATAAGAATTATATGATAATTAGAACGGGATGCAAGAAAAGGATAAATTATAGTAGAGAAATACTAAGATAAAGTGAAACTGAGAGACATAATAAGGAATACTGTCTTGGTGAGTAAAGTTCATAAAAAATCCATCACTGGAATAATTTGTGATAGCATTCATGCATTAAGCTTTCATTAAACTATGACAGCAATTGAACCAGATTACTTTTTTTGCACTAACTAGCGTAATATGAAAATGGTAACACTGACAAAGTACTATACATAAATCATGGTCACTAGCATGCTGATGGAATTTCTGTTTTCCTATACCTAAATAATAAAAGAACAACAAATAATGAGATTTAAATTCTGTTTGCATGCTGACACAAGTAGACATTCCCAACAGAAATGAAAAATAGACGTGCATCACTTAAAACACGCTATGCACAGTTTCTAATTTTCAGGTCCCTATTTTCCCCATCACTCATACGCTCATAGCAAATTCATAACCTAAAGAACAACCAATCAACTTCTAAAAAAATCCCAATACGCACCAATAACAGAAGGATGGGAAGAGAAGGCAAGCCGTAAGACTGGCCCTGTGGCGCCATCTTTCTCCACGATCTGGATGGAGCAACTGGCGACCTGCAGGGCTACTGAATCAGGACCTGCACGCGTCACTCTCGCCTCTATGCCCCGGCTGCACTCCCCCAGCTTCTGCTGTGGGTCTTGATTTGCCAGCTGCAGTACCACACACAGAGACAGCATATGAGCAAGGCTGTTCAATAATCATATGTAGAACTTGTCTGTGTACAACGGGGGACCAACAATATTCAGGGTTCCATGCAACAGCAAAAATGGGGAATGAATAAAGTATGATGCAAAGGTAAATTTCAAGACTGAACTTTCTAGGAGCTGCAAAATGAAAAACTAAGTTGGCTACCACCTAAGGAAATGTGAATGGAAGATGATACATAGATCACAAAAAATTTTGAAACATAGATGTCACAAACTAGGATGTAAAAATTTTTACTTAGCAGATTGAATAACTATTTAATAACTTTTAACCACAAAAAACTATTGTAACTATGCAATACATCAAATTCCACAGGCAAATACAGAAAAAATTTGCACCACAAAAATGCATGATAGTACCAACATTAAACTATTGGCTACCTCTTGTATGAATACCAAAGCAAAAGTTGAGAATATTAAGTGCTACCAAACAATACTTAGACTGCTCACAAATGAAGGTTTACTGAAAGATGAATTCACTATAGTTAAAGAAATGCCTTCAAGCACTAAAAAGGAGTTTATCACAACAACTTTTGCCGAACAAGAGTTTTAGACTAAACTACATTAATTGCTTCACTCAACAGATAAAGCGGTCTAGTTTCTTGGTTCAAACAAATCAAAGATAGCAGTCCTCTTCATCATTTTTTTGATTCTCATAAAAGCTTATCACAAAACAAATGTATCACTCCATGATACATTTGTTGCACATTACAAGATCATATCACATGATAAAAATATGCACCCAGAAGATTTCAATACTTTATCATACATGAAACTTTTCACAAAAAGATCACTGAAAGGAAAAAATGGTGCAAAATACAGTAACAACACAACACACTTTTGCCTGAAGAAATTATCATTGGATAATTACGAATATATTAAAAATATCAAGCTTTAAGTTTGACAGAAAATTCTCAAAGTTACTGGGCATTTGACCTTAACTTAAGAGAACAAGTTCTCAAACGAATACTAATAAACAAACCAAAAAAAGCTTCGGGGACCCCACCTTATCCACCAGCACTCTCAGATAAGTCTGTCCCTGGTCAAGTACAAGAGCACCGCCACACCAAAGCATTTGCTGTGGAGTCTCTGTGAGAGTAATTTCATCCTGCAGGGTTTGGAACTGACGAGCCTTCCAGTAATACAACTGAACTCTTCTTCTTACAGCCACTGCCAGCCGCACAGTCACAGGTGTTTCTCCAGTAAGGCTGACATGTTGCTGGGCACAGGAGTAGAAAATAAGTTCTAGATAATTCAAGTCATAATGAAATGTTTCTCAGTAGTTTAGTTTAATCCCCCCAAAAAAAAAGGTAGAATGTGAAGACCAAGAGACATGCTTGAATTCCAAAAATTCTGAACAAGCACAAATTTAGCTTAATAATTATACAGGACAATACACAATACTCTTATGTTAAGGAATAAGATGCTGCAACATGGAAAAATATCTTGCCTTTCAAAATTTGGACATTAGTTTAAGCAAAAAATTTCATTTCAAGTTAAAAAATCTGACAAAATACTTCAGCAAAAGCATGAGCTAAGAATAACAAAAGTAAGAATTAGAGATCAATGAGAATTGTACCTACTTATACATAAACACATCTCATTTCATAAATATTTGCTAAGAAACAAAGAAATTTAAGACAAGATTACTCTTACAAGTGCAATTACTTTAAAAAGAGAAATGTCAGTTCTCACCTTTATTTCTAGGTCAAAAAGTGTTGCACCTTTTGTATTACTCATGATGGACAATAAGGGGAAATTGTATACCGTCAAATCATGGATGCTGATTAGGTTATCTGGAAGAAACAAAATATCAACATCAATTGAGAGTGGCAGAAAATACAAGGAAAGAATCATTACACTCATCCCAAAATTTGACATGTTGCACATGAAGCTTCTCACAGGAGAAAGTGGAAGTATGAAAGTATAAGGAGTTCAAAATGAGGATGAAGTGTTCTACACAGAAGAACAAGTTTAAGAATGAGATACAAAACATACCTAATTAACATCAACAAGAACTGAGCCAAAACTTCATTATATACAAAAATATTGATAATCCTTAAATACTAACATAATAGAAAAAGACAATATTTTAATTTTTTAATAAAAACTTTGTAAAATAGATACTATTTATTTATAAAAATTATCTAGGGCACCTGACTGTCCAACACTGAACATGAGTGGGTGATATACAGAATCTAAAACATAAAATAGGTAGACCATGAAAATTGAACCAAATATGAAAAATTACATTTTTATGTTGCTTAAACTCTGAATCTGATGAATTTGAATACCAACTCCCTTAACAGAAATCGCATATTTTCAGAACATGAATGAGCTTCTTCAGCTTTTGCCCTTTTTACATTCAAGACAACTTTTATGACCACTTTAATATCCTGGGCAATAAAAATTTAAACTAATATATACTTTATACATGAATAACTCTAATTCATATAATTTTTTGAGAACAATGACTCTGGTATAAATATTACAGATTTTAAGATATGTTCATTTATTACAAAATTCATAATGGCACTTTTTTTAGGCTAAAATAAGGATCACCTAAAGTACGAGGAATGTAATTCCTCATCCTTTCTTTGGTGTTCAGAAGCTGAAAACTGAATTAATAGTGACTTCTGTAAAATATTACACTGCTATGAGTCTCAAAACTGTTTGGTAAATAATTTTTACATTTTATCCTCATTTTAAATGCAGGGAAAGATAAACTTCGTGTTGAAATGCAAGTTTCTCTTGCTCAGGGACCCGCAATAAAATTCAACAGCAGAGATGACAAACACAACAGGTTCCAATTCCCAACAAGCTATAGGCAGCCTAACGGCATTTCAAACTAGTTAAGAAAAATGATAAAATTTTCCAAAATCTGAAAAGATGCATAAAAGGAGAAGTTAATTACATACCTGATAAAGAAATGAGTATTTGGTAATGAGGCACAACAGCTACTTGTGTGATCGGCTTTTTCGAAAAATTCTTGTTTGAGCGCAATAACTTGACATCAGCTTGGGCGCCTGACTCTCCAACGCTGTACATAAGCAGGTGTCCTTGCCGAGTGCCAACAACCAAGTTGCCATCTGAAAAAAAATGCCTCCTTAGTTAAAAAAAAATTCAAATAAATTGAGTTCTAGTTCAACGATATTGTGAACATGTTTATAAAACATTAAGTAAATGCACATAAATTTTTGCCAGGTGCCAACAACAAATTTGGAATGTGAAAAATAAGCCTAGCTTATAGAGCACCAACAATGAAGTGAACATCTGGAAAATAAAGCTAACTTTGTTAAAAATTGAAATAAATTCAGTTTGAGATCATGATATTATGAACTTGTTTGAAAAAATTAAGTAAATATACTTTAAATTCTTTTACGCTTAGTATGTTAACTCACTTTGTTATCATATCAGCAGTAAGCAAGTGATGAAAAACAGGGGTAGAAGCGACAAACTTGGCCAATGCTAATTTATCTATCAACAGTCAAAAATGCAGGGTGAGCCACTAGAAAGTGTCCAGATTTTCAAATACTTATTACTCATTAGGTGTTGATTGTAGAAACCTTATATTGGTCACATTTAAAACATTAATTTTCTTACTTATATCAGTTGAAAAGGATTTTTGTTCATGGGAATAATTTAGGTAAAGTTACACAAAAAGTGAGAGCATTTTTTTTGCTCATTGTGTGAGATAACTCATATAGTCTAATTTAAATCATAAACTTATTAAATCATAAACTCACCCTTATTTTCTGTGTAATTGTACATAAACTATTTCAAAAAACAAATTTTTAATCTGCTATAAGAAGACAAACTAAAGTTTGAGATAGAATCACATCTAGCCCTCTATGAAAAATACAGAGTAATTAAGAATCTGGACACTTTTTTGTGGCTCACCCTGTATAACAAACATCAATGCTGAAAATTTAACAATGAGAAAGTTTAAATGTCTTAATTAAGTCCAAGTTTTGTGCTGAAATTTTTTTTTAAGATTAGCTTGTTAGTTATAGCCACAGCATAAAGCTCTACATCCATATTCTGCAGAGAGTAAACACTAAGGGAAATTTTGTATGAAGGACTACAGAAAATGAAGAATTTATGCATACAGTGTACTTTTACATAGAATTCCCAGTACATAGAAAGAGCAAAAAAGAATGACAAGAAAGAAAAGATAATAAAGAGATGGTGAAGGCAAAAAAATAGTGAGATGCAAAGTGAACACAAAAGACAGAAGTCCCACAGGCTTAGATAAAGCTGAGGTAACCTAACAATGTCCCCCTAGGGATACCAGTTCCTATAGCACAGGATAGACATGCCTTACTAACTTAACCCTATAGCCCATGTCCTATCCTATCACTCCTGATGAGAGACTGAAGATTCAGTAATTTGTACACATATACACTTTCTATTTGTTAGAGTCAAAGTCAAATGAATTTCAGAGACTAGAAAATAATATTAGGAAATCAAGTAGGAAGAGTAAAGCACAAAGTTTTTATTAATGATGCCACACAGATTCATACAATCTCTGTTTTATCAAAAGTAAATAATAGTGATCCCATTTTCCTTTAATAGTTCACACATTTCTCAAAAAATGAAATTCTCAGGGTGTAATTGAGGCAAATTAATTTTTCACTCATGGTCATATTTTCAAGAAATGAGCACAAAAATCCTTAGAAATTAGCATCAACAGTTACGTTTAGAATTGAAAGTTTCCAATGAGCAGCCCACCTTTGCTTTTCCTCATTGATAACACACAAAAATGAGAGCCTAATTTCTCAGAGACCAAGATGCTGTACCATCATGTGGGGCAACTAAGGAAAATTTTCAAAGCTTTTTGTAAATAACTTTTGAAATTGACTATCAGATTTTTGCATTATGTTTATAGTCATTAGATAGGTTTTTCAAAAGAATCAAAATATGATATATAAAAATTCTAGCAACTAACTGGTAATGAAAGGAAAAATAGCACCTCAAAATTTGAGACAACATAAGAACTGATGTAAACATGGAAATAATCAAGTCCTCTTGTAAGAAGATAGAAGATTGATGAAATTAATTAATGAACTATTTTGCTTTTTGTGAGGCTCAGCGCAAAGACACCCAAATGAGACAAATGACAGTGAATTTTTTTCACACTTATTTATTCCTGGATTAGTAGTTACAGGTGGCTTGCACCACCTGTAACTACTAATCACCTAAAACAAAAATGACAATTTTAGTCATTTTCTAGATAAACAAGTTTATATATTTAACAAAAATCCATATCATATATGTTTCATTAGGCGTTCTGAGAAACCCCACAGTTTCACAAGGCAAGGCTTGAGTAAATACTGAACAATGTTTTTTGTAGGAGGGGTCAATCATATCTGATTACAGGTTTTTCAGCCAACTCCTATCTACATACAATATAAAAATCTATGGTCTTTTAACTCTTAGGTTCTTCTTCTTAGACCTTAGTAGGGTCAGTGGGTCAACTTTAATTAAGCTATTATGAGACTTGTTTTAGTGCTTAAGTGAATTAATTTAAATATTACTAAGCCAAATGTATGATAAAAATTTTTGAGCTTTATTGCCCAAATTTTACAGTTTTTAAATTCTATATACTTTAGGTACTACAATCCTCAGTATATAGAATAGATTACTTTTCCTCAATAAACCTGAATGACATGTAGCTCCACATAACCACAATGGTATTCTTTGAAATGGAAATAATCAATTAATTATAATTAATGCCTTGAAAAAACACGGAAGTTTCCAGCATCTAAAAGAAAAGCTATCCAATTCATACCTGATCTAGCCCAATATCAGTAAAAGTTTGGAAGACTAAATTGGTCATTAGGAATGTTTAATTTTGCAGTGAACTATTGAAAGAAATTTTATAAATTTCTGAGATCATTCTTTCAAAAATATTTCCATCAATTAGAAATTAATGTCTTCAATTACACCTCCAAAACAGCCCAGTTTTCAAGCCTAAGTTTAAAAAAATAACTTTCAACTAAATTCACTGTAGTAAGTTAACTGATTTCACTATTATATACTTTAAATGTGATTTTCTTTATAATTAAATTTTAGAATTTATAAAATAATAGGATACTTTACCAAAATAATATTTAATTTTGTTAATGATTAGCTTAATTTGATTCAGACTGATTAGTCATTTGTAAAATCATACATTTCTAAATCTTAGACTTTAATGTTAAGAACAAAATATTGAATACTAAAATATGACAGAAACAAATATCACATCAATGACTAAAATATATTAACAATGTATGAACTGCATCTCTCAGCTTGATGTATACATTACAGAAACTATTTTTGGTTAATTTTTACATTAGAACCACTATCACAGAAACATATTAGATGTAACTTTTCTTATATATTTTTACCCATGTATTACAAATATGAACATGAAACCTGAAGTAAATTGATATATTTTGAGATAATGATAATATTAAAGAGCATTGCATGTATTGCAATTGTGCTCCTATATTTAAGTGTGAGATAGCCTTTCCCAACATAACCTTTTTAAACCTAATTTGACCTAACTTAATCTAACTCAAATTAATTTAACCATGATTTAACTAATTAAACTTTATTTGTAACCACTTAGGAATGCAAAATATACCCAAAAGAATACCAAAAGTTGCCCAAATTTCTGTGTTGGGCGTCCTAAAGTCAAACTTAACCCTATTTTACTTCATTGCACAGAGTTTAGCAATAGCTTATGTAGTACTTTCAGAAACCTTTCCTTACAAATAAAATTTCATACACAAATCAGTTCTAAGTAACTTTCAAACTTTGGTAAATTTACTTTGAATTATTTTCAAATTATCAGTAATTTTTTTATGTGTAGGAAATTTTTTGATATTTGATGTATAACACAGTAAAGCTTAAAACATGTACTTAATAATTCAAGGAAAAATGTAGATCAAACTTATGGATCTGGTTGGTCTGAAAAGCGTCAACGATACTAGGCGACTCACTGTTGTACATAACCAATCGTTATAACCTTTGTGTAAAACTAGGTCATTATTAAATACTCACCATACGCAGCAAGTGATTCAATTTCTAACGGTAACCGCTCTAATACAGGAATAATTTCGTAAGCGTCATTCATCTCAATGATTAAAAAATAATACTTGAACGATATAAACGACGCATCTAATTGAGGGCGTAACTGGGATAAATCATCATTTGTTTACACAGAACATCTGATCGAGATTAGATCGCGAGTGAAATGTACAAATGGTAACTCCGCTAGAAACACGTTTGAGCGGAATGGGTAAAGGCAGATATATTTTTCAATTCTGGGATAATTTTTTCTGGAAAATAAATAATGAATTTTAATATTTTTTCACTTTGCTTCTCCATCCATTTTTTGGACCTCCATTTGTAGCAGTTCCCATGGAACAGAACGCACATATGAAAACAGACAAGCTTCAGAAATTAAAGCAACACGAATCGTCTTAGTGATCAAAGTTAAAGTGACGTCAACAAAAACGAATGTGTACTTGTGTAATTGTAAATAAATTGACCAGAAAAAACACTTCGATGGGCTCATTCTATTATGTAATAAGAGCCCAGTGTTTGCTTGGTCTGTCCGTCTCTTTGCCACGCTCTAAAGGATTTAGCTAGGATGAAATTCCCGAGTCCCTATTAATACCGAATCAGTCAGACAATCAGAGAAAGCAGTCTGTATCAGTGATACTGCAAATAACATTATTTCATGTCAGATTTACCGTAAATAAGAGGACATCTTAACAAATCAACATTTGGCCCATCATTTTTGACGGGGTGCGTCTACTGGACTAGTATGTTCCCTTTTCATTCAGGCTCGGGGAAAGGAGGACGCGGCCCCGAGGGTTCCTTCTGGATCAGCTGCCGGAATGAAATAATTTTACTCATTCTGGACAAAGTTTGACAGCAACCTTGAAACACAGGTGACATGGAACGTCAAAGTCGTGACGAAATCTGAAATTTATGAAAGGAGAAACTAGAGGGCATAGGCTTGAAATATTATACTAAGCTGAAATGTATTACGACGCAGATTGTTTTTTTTGTTGTTGTAATTTTGACTGATGTTGCGATAAACTAGCTACGATAGCTACAACAAAACAATACCTATTGCTATAACTGTTGCGACACATCATGTGTAAAATATATCTGTACAATAGTAAATCTATCATGCTTTTTTCGAAGTATATTGCATAGGCAGCTTCACGTTAGTTTTTATAAAGTGAATATATTTTTCTGCACAGTTTCGTACTACATTCAAGGACTGCCTGACAGGTACTTCTACTCGATGAATTGTTCTGGTATGATTGTAGCTGAAACCATTCATTCGTTCTGAAGACAAACTATCTAGAACATGAAGGATAAAGATCAAAGAACTGTCTAATTCAACATTGCTAAAAAAAGATCCAGCTATTAAAACTATTGCAAAGTCCGATTTCACGATTTCTTCCAAGCGAGTTTGTGACACCAAAAGCCTAGCGATAAGGCAGTAAATAATTTTGAAATAATAGCTCTAGAGTAATCTGGTGAGTGCCACCAATTATTTAGGAATTAGTACCTGCAGCGGAAATTCTAGCAATCACTGCAATTATTTTGTTTAGCCACACAGCTGTGTAAACCTCGAAGTAAATTTCTTTTTCTTAATTTTCATTAGGAATATTTTAGTCATGTTCTAGTTGATTACACTTATCACTGCTCAGTAAAATAATTCAATCCTCTTAACGAAACCAACTTACCTGAAGGCTATAGACATCTGAAGACCATTTCTTCGCCAGTAAGAATGTATGACCTATTGTTGCCGGGCTGAAGAACTGTTGGTAGTCCCTCGAGAGACTCGTTTGATCTTAATCGGGATCGGGGAAATTCATCATGGCAAAATGAAACAGGTTACATTAAAAAAAACTTACGCTCTCAGTATTGGGACGGGAATTTGTCGTAAAGAAGTAAAGGGAATTTTGAGCGTGCATCATAGACAAGGATTTCTTGGAGATATGTTAAACATTTAATGCCAGCTTCAATTCAAATTTTAAAATTTTTTGATGGATAACCTTCATCGCTATTTAACTAATTACTTTTGGAACTATAGCGGTTAATTTGTAGCTTTTTTGAGAGTTTTTTTTTTAATATTTAATAAGATCAAGGTTAAATTCTGAGTGAAATAACCGCAATTTCAGTTTAAATCTGTTCTGCATACGAGTATTAATCCTTCATTGCAACCCTGTGCGTAGTACAAGTCTAGTTTTGAGCTCAAAGTCTGAAAACAAATATGGTCGTAATATTTTAGGTATTGTGCTTTACGCATCAAAGTTATGATCACATATAAGCTTTATTTGTGCCATGTTTAATTTTTTGTTCACCTTAATACGTAAAGTAAAGAACAAAAGTCCATCAACGCATGTCACAACAAGTATTTTGGTGAATAGAAAACGAGATTACGCTCCATCAATGTGGAAAATGGATTGCTTCACTTTGAGCGATATTAAGCCTTCAAAATTATGAGATGCAACTTTAGCATACCTCCAGGAATGAAAATACTAATATATGTTTCTGAACTCAGACTGTATTTAATTTTCTACTTGAACATCCATTACAAGGTACGCATTAGCGTTGACGCCTAATTGGAATATGGTACAACAAATCTCAGATGTCGTAGAAGTAAACGCTCGCACGGACTTGTGCAAGCGTAGACTACAACAAATTTGGATACCCATGCTTGACCTTCCTTTATCGACGAATTAATACAAATTTCCTTAAACTCACCATCCGCACGTGGCAGAAATTCCTAATTTGACAGTTTCTTCACTCGGGAACGGAATGCTCATGTATGACAACGGCCCCCACTTGACTTTGTAATTAAGGGCACAAGAATAGAGCTTTTACCATCAAATTATAGAAGAGAAATTAGGAGTAAGCTGCGACAACTGAAATCAAAGCAGACTGGTTAGTAATTAAACGAGTATACCTACTTCAAACGCTAATTTTGGCAAGTGCAGCACTGGGAGAAAGCAACAACAGGGTAAAATTAAACTAAACTTGGGAATAAAACTTCAACTTTGACACTTTCTAACAATAGGAAAGGATGAGACAAATAGGACTTTCCATCCCACAATGACTTGAGTGGAGAGTAATGAATATCAGTACTCAGGGATAAATGATACAAAGCTTACAAAGACATCTCGGACGCCTTTCTTTTGCATCGATGAAACCTGATATTGAAATTCCTCTGAATTTTCATTTAGGATGAATTCTTTGGGCTCGATGATTTGATGTCAGCAAGTAATTTTCAGCGGTAAATAAGAGCTGTGAGGGTCTCAGGAGCTCGCGTTGTTCATTTAAGAGCTGAAAATTGATTTCCAAGGCGCATTACATCACGAGCATAACCTGATGCGAGACACTTTTATATTAAGACAATATTATACTCGTAATAGTGTCTTAATGTATAAATCATACTCAAAAGAAAACTTTCGAACAAGTTGAGCAAGCACCATGAGATTGAGGAAAAATAATTTGTCTAAATGAACATTTTAAGTAGACCGTGCTGGCTCACCGGAACTTAATTAAGACACTTATCCCGTGACAAGAATCGAAAAAAATTAAAATGATCAATGAAGTTTGGCTGCTTTTCGTGTTCAAGTGACCTTGGGTTTGCAAAATTGTAGCGATTGTTTTGCTCCGTGAAGCGTTATCAACGGTGAGGAAAGTCAAAAGCGAGTTTCTTACATCGTATAAACTTTTAAGCCTTTGATTTTAATTGCAAAAAATGAGATGAGCTCTCAAAATACCGTCATGAAAGGGCTTTCGATTGGAACTTGTGCAAAAGTGAAGCTGCAGGGCTAAGTTTAACAGGATAGACAAAAAATATACGATGAATAGTTATAATTCTCGCTCCGTAGTTTCAGAGACAGATTAGTCTAGACTATTCTGATATTAACAGAAGAGGTACTCAATTCAGAAAAATTTGGAGCGACAGAGTGCAGCAATGTCACAGAGAGCGAGTACGAATGAAAATTATCTTAGTTTAAAATTAGACAGCGGAAGATCGCTCATCAGTGATATCTGTTTTCTCATAAAAACTTACGAAGTTACTGGTATGAAGTTCTCGGTGCAGTTCAGAAATGGAAATTTAAATATTTAAATTGTTTAAAAATGCTAAAATAAGATCACCAATCCCGTTAATGTTAAAGATTAGGGGTCACCCGAGCTAACATACATGATGACCTCTGCAACGTTCAAGAAGGTGACCATAAGAGAGGCAACCTTTTGCCGCCCAGGGTAGAATGGCGTCACGTGTCTGCTGATGGAGAGGTAGAAAAAGGGCAGTGTATAGGCCGAGGTAAGGGTGCTGTACACGCACTGCACAGGCCGAGGTTAAAGTGCTGTGCACGCACTGCACAGGCCGAGGTCAGGGTGCTGTGCACGTGCAGCACAGGCCGAGATGAGGTCACGCACTGCACAATCTAATTAGTGAGAGCACTGTACATGCACTGCACAGCCTAAGGTGAGAGCGTTGTACACGCACGGCAGTTCAGCTGGTGTACAGGAGAGCTGAGGAAAGGCAAGGTAAGGCAAGGCTACGAAAGCCGAGGTAAGGGAACGAAAGGAAGGGTAAAGAAATGAGAGGAAAGGTAAAAGAAGGATAGATAGGGAAAGAAAAGGCGAGGAAAAGAAAGGTTGAGAAAGGAAACAAAAATAAGGATAGGGAAGAAACTCTATTCTAATCAAGTTGACATATAATGCATCAGGTTTGTAATGCTTTAATGAAATAAAGTGCAAGTGAGCTCCGCCGGATTTTTCTTTTAGATAAAATATAAAAATTCTTAATGCTGCTTCCAAGTTTTAAATACACCTTTTTACGAAGATTAAGATGTCACGATCAGAAAACTTCTAGGCTGGGGAAGCATCAGCAACAGATCCGTTTATTCTATTCTGACCTCGAGAGACTCCTGCTCTGGGCTTGCATGCCTTAGCTACTTAATGGTTGGTCGAACGCAACTGCGATATGTTTAGAGACCGCACGGCTTATGTATGTCGCGTACTGGGAATTGCGACCCCCCAACTTCGTCAACATATTAATGGTTGGCGAGTTTTGGCGAAATTTTGTCAAAAAATGGAAACCCGACGACGCCCACTAGCGTTTCCTCATTCGCTGCTGCAATGTTTTGAGACTGACAGCCTCTGCAGGCAGGAAAAATTCAGGCATGCGTAGGTTCCTAAATACACGCTCTCCATGTCACAATTCCCATGCGTCATTTGCTTACTTAGAGAAAATTTAGGTCGTATGCTTGTCAAACACGTAAAGTAGGCATGACCCTTTATTGTAGTTTTATATTAGAAGTACATATAACACTCTAGGAATCCATCCGTCTGAGCTAACATTCCTATATTTTGCTCTTAACAGATGTTCATTCGTATCTCTCTTCCGGTTAGCTATTTAGAGACCATTAGGATAGTTCAAACCACTATTTTAAAGTCTCAATTCTAAAAAACTTAGCAAAACCCAGGATGCACAAGACATCTAGATTTCAGAATCACTTTTCATTCTCACGATTAGAACTTGTTTAAATTGTGTTCGACGCACCGTGAAGTCAAGGGTGGCATCATAATTTAAATAATTTAACTCACTGCGATTGTTGAGGTGTGTGTACGGTTGTAGGGATATACATCAATGAATAAGGGTTGAAGATATTCCATTTTACTCGCTAGGAAAATCTTTTCATCAGTTTTTCATTTTTTTCACGTCAATTTCTACCTGGAAAATTGAAGTTTTTTTAATATCTCTTCTGTTTCAGCAGCGACGATGGGACACACGTGATCCACAAACGACTGCTGTTAAAAGCGAGCGTGTTGGTCGTCCTCAGTCCTACTTCTGGTGTGAGATGGAGCCAAATCGATTAATTAGTTCCGAGCCTCTTGATTTCCCAGTCATGTTTGTTGGTGCTGGCACATCGCTCTTCGAAATGATCTCTCATATTTTTATGAAAACCTTTCGGCACGCTCGTATGAATAATACTCTGGGTTAATTTGTTCAAACACAGGGTCCTGAAATCGATACAGACATTTTACCACCAAGTGGGCGGATCATATTTGATTAAACGTGAAGTTTGATTCAAAGATACGTGCAACGTCAGTTTGATTTTTTATTGTCAGAGCAAGGGAACAGAAGCTCCACCGCATCTGTATTTCTTTGAGGGAAATTGGAAAGAGAAAAGTCATTTTGAACTTTTTGACAGAAAAAGTTTAAGGTATCAAAAAACGATATTAGCTTTTTCGTAAGAGATAAGTTACGGAACGGCTTTTTTGTCTCTTCCCCTTTGTAAAATAACCCTGGAAATTTTGTGAGCGCATGTTTTTTCTATGATATGCACGTTAAGGATCTGTTCATTAGGTTGTATACAAGTACGTGTACGCTTAGCACATGATCCTGTGGGATGGCCTAAAAGTCCCAGAACTTATTCGGGCTCACAAGTAGCTTTCTGTAAAATATTCGCTGTAATGTCTTGAGCAATCCATGTCTATGATATCTTTTGAAATTTTCTATACACCTGCGGTAATTATTGCTTAAATTGTTGATATTATAACAACAGGCATGCAGGGACGCCACACACCCAGCAGAGCACCAAGAATAAATAGCTTTTTCAAAATCGTCTGAGACTCAAAGTTTAAACTCCGGGAGGGAAAGAGCTTAGCTGGAATCTTTGTTTATTCTCACGCTTAAACCTATTTTAAACAATAGCTTCAGCTCACTCACCCTGGCAATAGTAAACAGATAACCTCAATTGAGCTCGTTTTTAGATCTTACTTCCATTTTGTTGGAACCGTAATTTCCTGTTTACCCGTATTTGTTTTACCAGTTGTTTAGTATCGTTTTGCAAATATTTATTCTGGTGCAATTTTCCCGTCAGTGCGGTAAATTAGTTGAAATTCTGTAATCTCAAATATTTTCCCGCCCACTGAAGATGACCTAAGGCCGAAACGTTTGAAATTAGATTTTATAGAAATATAATTTTATGAGTAACGTGGCTTGTCTTCCTATTTTATGTATTTTGAGATAATTTCGTCCCCAGAATGATTTTCATAGTGTTTATTAATTCTCTATTTAAAGACGACTGGTTTATCGCATACATGGCAGTTGCTCCATACCCCAAAATGAATGCTTCGTATAAACAAATTGCTCCACTCGAATAAGGAAAACGTAAGTCGACTGAAATTCGTTCGATTTTCATTCTTTGGTTTCATCGAAATGAATCAACACAAATACGAAGCTCTTCAGGAGAGAATTAATACGAGGAAATCGAATTAAAGTGCCCCTGAGAGGACGCCTTTGTTTAGCGGCCGAGAGGGCAAAGAACCAAATACGCTGAAGTTTTAAAGTTGCTTTCAGTGATAGACTCCCGCATGTCCCCACACCTTACAAACTGTGCTTACAAAGGTACCGCTCGCCAGTTTGTAAGCACAGAATGCATGCAGATAAACATTTCATTCACGCTCTCAGCCTCCACCTGAAGCCTTTTGTGAGCGGCGTCCGAAAAACGGCCGCAAGCGAGAGCTCCTATGAATTTCCTCTACGTTCGCAAATTCTCTCGGATTTTGGAAAGCTAGATGCTTCCCTTAATGCGTAAAATTTGAAAATAGTCAAAAAAGGGTCTTGTTCAGAGGCACGTGTCACATGAAGCAGTCATAATCAATGAACATTAGGAGTGGATGGCTTAGATGACAACAGTAGTCCGTGATTGGAAAAGAAAGGCTGGCTTTATCAGTGACATAAAAGATTGAACAATTCAGTCCCGCCTAAAAAAATTGGTCATCAACAATGTCTTTGAGTAGAATTTTTAATAAATGACATCTTCAGAAAGTCTTCGTAAGTTACGTGGTGAAAACTGCGTAACTACAGTCGTCTCCTGCACAGGGCGCTAGATCAGTTCCAGTAAAAAACTTTATCTTCTTTATTGCCTCTTACAACAAGCTCTATTTACTGCTATGGCAATAATATTTTCTATGCTATCTGATGCATGCTCAAGTTATACAGCTCTGTGAGGGAGACAACTGCAAAACAGTTGTTTGCTGGAACCGATCTAGCGCTCAATGCGAGGGACGACCGAAAGCGGTTGGTTGCAGGAACCGATCTAGTGCCCTAAGAGGGCGACAGCCGTGCAGGATGTCTAAGAAATTCTCACAGCTCTGGTCAGCGTAAGGGTGGCACCTTTTTTTGAAACGATTACTTTCACATACTATTGCGAGCTGGACTCTAAATATTTGCTTTATCATAATTAGGAACTGCGGGAAAAAATATTCGCTCAAATCAATGAGCATTTAAAAAAATCATAATAGAGTAAGGGAAAAGGAGCTTTCGAAAAGTTCATTTAAGGATTGCCGTACGAGTTGAAAATTAAGTGTAGCACTCCATAGAAGCTGTGTAGCTTTCTGAGATAAAGCAACTGAAGGAACAGAAAATAGGTCGGTAAGGCGATCTTGGCCGAGAAGTTAAGCCGTCATCGTATGTTTTCGTTTGAGCAGGAGGCAGCAAAGAGGAGCTGGAAGGTGGGAGGAGGCTCGGGTGAGGTGAGAGACGGTGGCGATGGAGGCAGGAGGCGTGAGGGAGGCGGACTTGATCCTTCCCAAAATATAGCCAAAATATCGGTTCAAGTTTCACGGGGTTTCTTCAACACCAGGCCCGACAGAGGCTGTGGCGTCTACGGAAAGATGCGTGAGGTGTTGGTATGCGAGGTTGCTGTGAACGCGTCACACTGTTTTGCTTAGAAACAAACACGTAGGGAAAAGAACAGGAGAGGAAGAGCTGATTAAATTGAGATTGGAGGTTTGCTAGCACTTCAATGATAAGGTAAAATATCGCTTAAATAACATGATCTTCCTCTACACGAAGAAGAACTCAATTTTCAAGTTTCTACACGAAGATTTTTCTTGCATTTTTCAACTGCAAGTTTCAGCGTCTGAATTCCTCGGGTAAAAATAAGTACGTTTCCGATACTGGGCTTTGTTAGGCGAAAAATGCACGATTATTCAAACTTGTGTGAAATTGAGCTTGTAACAACTCGGGGTTTTACAATCGTTTGAGTCAATTTCAACTTGATGAAGACTAATTGACGGGGGAAATCCTGAAGAGTTGAAAAGAATTTCATCCTCCACACCCATTGCAACTTTGCAAGTCATAGCGAATTGACGATTCTGTAGGAACATTAACTATCGAATTGATTACTAACTTTAAGTAAAATAATTCTTAACTATTGTTAAGAACTATTTTTATACAAGAATTTGAAGGCAGAAACATAGTTTTAGTACAGGAATAATTTACATTATGCTGATGCGAGAGTCTCATTAGTTACAGCCCTCGTATGACTGGGGCTGTGGTTGTGGAAATTTGCATGCACATTACTCACATTTTTCACGGCACGGAGACTTAATATCGAGCTGTGTGGTGTATTTGAAGATTAGCTTCGTCTCGCTACCAAGAAACGGGATTTCTAAGGTATCACGTGGGTATAAGCAGCTTCGTCAGAAATGAGATGTTAGAATTGCAATTGTTATTCTATTTTTATGGAGAAAACATGAGCTTGATTTTCCATCCGTAAATAAATAGAACAGAATGAGACAATGTGTTATTTTGGTAATGAGCTGATTGCACGAGCTCAAGCCAGTTAATCAGGAGACTTGAAATTCAGTCACCCCCCCCACGTGAAGTGCTAGATCGGTTCCAACAAACAACCGCTCTACAATCATTCACCGCATAGAGAAGTAGATTTAATCTCTGCAGAAACCAAACAGCAAGGAATATATTTGTATCATAAGAAGCAAACAAAGAGTGGGATAAGAAACAAATGAGAAGATAGAGCGGTTGTTTGCTGGAATCGATCCAGAGTTGTACGTGTGGTGGACGACTGAACGTTTCCTCATATGGGGTACGCAGAGGCTCATGACATTTAAATTAAAGCTATGAACTTACACAGTCCATAAAATATATCTTTGGAAAGTAAATATAGACATTATTTCTCAACAATTCTGCATCATTCACCCCTCAGTTTGTATCCAGCAAAAGTTAATATGTATTCCTGCATGTGCTACAAAGGGCGTCCAAACATAAATGGAGTACTGGAGCAGGCATAAAATATGTAGGAGAAGTTCGTCTTGACGTGAGGAAGTGCTCCATTAAAAGGAACATAAAATACAGCTCGTGTTTAGTAGGAATGTTAGATGAGCTTCTCTGGATGACACATTTTCCTTACTCTGCAACTTAGTTGTTAGTCCGAAGGAAGTCACAAATCGTCGAGGGCTACAAGAAACATGCTAAAAACTTTGAGTTTTTGCAAATTGTTGGCACAAAACTACGTAATTTGCAGAATTGCACTGCCATGAGTACTCCTTAATAACCATTAGAGGTCGAACAGATACTGTCATTCTTAAAATGAAGAATGAAATGAAATTTCAGAAATTGGCATAAGCTCCGAAAATTCAGGAAAAGCATTACGTGTAGCACAAAGTGATCGAATTCCGTCAGGAATTTGAGAGTGAACAAGACTTAAATATAATACAATATTAAAAGCGAGATAAGTATTGCGAACAAGCTAATCTAAAAAAATTATTGCCAGGTGCGAGCTAATCTAAAATCAGACGAGAAAGTGAAATGAACTGATCTGATGCTAAGCAATTCACTGCCCAAACCAAAGAAACTTTATTGTTTGGCTACTACGACCCCATCTAACTTATATTTGTAATGGATTCAAATTAAGTTTCATTCGCAGGATATTCGAAGAATTGCACGTAGAAAATGCAAATAATTCATTTCACAGTCACATACAAAAGCATTTTCAGCAGAATTCCAGCCCAGCTATCAGCCCGTTCTGATGATATAACTAGTCTTTAAAGCAAGGAAATCAGCGATGAAAACTCTACAGTAGAGACTATAAAATTCATGAAATTTTCGATGTGTCATTGAGCTGCAGTATGAGGCAAGCTAAAAGTTAACTCCTGTAAAAACATGTAATTTCGCCCGCGACACCGCTAAATAGAAGACAGGTTCTCTTTTTACTTCATCGACAAAAGCTTGTCGTGTTACGCCGCCAGGTACCTCGCTAAGCCCAACCGTTCCATTAACAGATTACTTTGAAAAGCATTCCGACCGTCGAACGACCGGCGAGGGATTGTACTTTGTTTTCTTATGATTTGTTTTGACGTAATTATGTGCTGTTTTAGAGATGAGGAAACTCCTTTTCTTTGTTGCCAAATCGTAATAATAATAATAACATAACCCATCGAGGAACTATTCATTGATATCAGGGAAGACCAAATCGAGTCTGAGCTCTAATTCATCAGGTGAAGTAGAAGAATTCCGTTGAGGTCATGCCGCAGGAAAATTCTGCTTTTGTCGATTTACTCTACCTGTCGAAAAATAGCGCAATTGCACGGAAGGCTTTAGGCATATCTTCGCAGCGATAGTATTTTTTTTCTGGTGGTTCAGTGCAGATTATCTCTAAGGGCGAAAAAAGTGGTTAGTGACCGCTTGCAGATTTCGGCAGTATTGCTTTGCAGCGGACATAACGACCGCGCCACTGCGCAGCTGGCCAGTGAAATCTGCGAAATTGTCTGCGCCAATTTTTAATAGGGCTTATACGCATCACAGTGCTATTCTCTCGCATCACGATGCCAAGATGAGAAAAGAACCTAGTCGAGGCTGCGTCTAACAAATAATAGTCGAAACGAATTAAAAACTCAACGGTTTTTACCACATATGCTTTAGAATTCTTTACCAAGTCCTTCAATTCTACGTTACCATCGCTATATACAACAATATACCCACATCGTGGCCTAGGCGCACATATAACATGATGCGTTTTCCAAGCACTTTGGATTTAACCTAATGTACATACCCATTACTTTCATACGCGTACACGTGAAACTCTGCGTTCTATCTTAACTATTCGGCATTTAATTCGTCACAACCCCTGTCATTGCGCTTTCCTACTTTCTAACTATCAAACCGTTACACTCTAATTACTCTTTTGAGCAATAAATTTCTCGCTCACTTAGTTGTACATTTCTATACTGTTTTCAGTCTTATGCTCCTCCACTAGAAAAAATGGTTCAACCTAAGACACTTTTATGCAACTGTATTCCAACGTGAGCTAAAGAACGATTCCTTCATTACAATTTGTACCCTTTTGACGATCCTCATACTTGGGATTTTTCTAGAAAGATTCCTGCATTTTTTCTAGAATGATTCCTGCTTGAACTAAAGAATAATTCCTGCATTACAATTTGTACCTTTTTGACGTTCCTCATACCTGGAATTTTTCTATCACTCTCTATTAGCTATTTCTTCCATCCTTGAACTCGACGCGGTACACCGCTCTTCAGGGTTCAAAAATCTCATGTCTCTCAACGCTTTTCTATTCGATATAACATTCGCTTCATTAGCATTTTCACTTGAAGTACCTCATGTCTATGACCTCATAACTTAACTCTTACGTACACCGGTAATTGTGTTTGTATGATATTCTTTGAGATTCTCTCAAACCTTTTCGCAATTAATTCTCTGATACCATTACCTCCCCACACTGCAGCATCAGAAGAAATAATTTATCTATAAATTGCTTCAAATTGCTTCAAGCTCGACCACCCAGTTTTGTATCAGATTATATAAAAGACTTCTTTTAGAGAACCATCCATGTACAAATTATGTAACCACGTCAGCATCAAGAAATAATGACTCACTCTCACCTGAGCCAGAAACCATATGCCTATCACATATTCAAACACACTCCATAATAATGATGTTCATATCAAACCCATCATAACATTCCATGATATTCCACCCACTCGCAGTAACTTTACCAAACACCAAAAAGGTTTAAAAATATTCATGTATTTGAATACAATTAAGCACGTGACTATGAGATGTTGCTTCAAGGATAGGTATAGTTTAATTTTTAATTGAGCGATAATAGAGCGCTCCCTGATAAATTTCTTAGACAATTCCATTCGCTGTGTTCCTCCATAGCTAACGCCAGCCGAAGGTGTTTCTTCTGTAGAATGTGTATACTTTTTTACATTATCTCCATGTATCTTCTGACTCCATGATGGTAAATATGTATCTGTATCTTTTGCAAATTGAAGTATGCATGTTATGCGTTTGAAATTAGTCATTGTAATTACTTCGATTTTACTACAATTAATCGATAAACTGGATCATTAATAATGGCTTACATATAATTTGAGACCATAGCTAAAGAAGAGTTCTTTAATGTTAAGCAAAGGATTAAGGTATCACGACCCATGAAATTATACCACTCATCACGGTGCTCATTCTGTATTCAGAACCATTAAGTAATAAATAATCACACTCGAATTTTTTTCTTTCATCCAAAAGGGTTGAAAGTCAATATACTCAATTTACTAAGAGATTTGTTCTTCTTCAACAGTTTCCCCTCTGATACAGGCCAGGGTCTACAATCCCCTATCGAATTGCTTGATGAAACAAGCCCGATAGGTCGACCGAGTGAAATTTGCCATCATTCAAAGAACGGTTACATTGCTGTGGTAGATATAATGCAGCTAGGAAGAAATAAAGGAGATTTTTATTCCACTGAAAATCATTCATCGCAGAAATACGATCGAGGAATGAGACTGACTCACACCTCCGGGCAGCTCTCATGAGCAGTGATTGGGGACTGTTGTTGGCTGCCTGCTTCTTAGTTGCGTTATTAAACTATGGTACACAGCGTCTCAGTTGCCTTATTAAACTATGGTACACAGCGTCTCAGTTGCGTTATTAAACTATGGTACACAGCGTCTCAATTGCGTTATTAAACTATGGTGCACAGCATCTCAGTTGCGTTATTAAACTGTGGTACACAGCGTCTCAGTTGCGTTATTAAATTGTGGTACACAGCGTTTCAGTTGCGTTATTAAACATTGGTGCACAGCGTCTCAGTTGCGTTATTAAACATTGGTGCACAGCGTCTCAGTTGCGTTATAAAACTATGGTGCACGATTTTCCTGCCTTGTTCCTGGGTTAAAGCCACAATTTCCCCTCAGTTTGCACCGAAACGAAATCGAATAAAAAGTTAATGCTAGAACTCTACTTTTGCAGACATGTCAATGAATTTTCAAATTGACCCTTCTTCAATGCTTTACCAATGATAAATCTATTTCAGGTATAATAGAAAAGAATTTTTTTAAAGGAATAGTGGGAATTCTCTATTGTTTTGCTATAAGAGGAATTAGGAAACAACATTTATTTCCCTGGAACTAAAATTACGATACATAGCTTTATTTTTATTTTTCAAATTATGCAAAATATCGTTTACCCTCAAGAACAATTTTGACATAGAATAACTCTATCTCCAAATTTTAAATTGATTTTTATTGAATTCACTTGGTTGAAAGATCGTTTTACCCTCGAAAATACAATGACTCACAGTTTCATGCTTGACACGTGCCTTTTGGTTGACACGCTTCCATCGACAGATGAGCTCACCTTTGTTGAGCACATCAGTGAACACAACGGGGGCCACGCGATCCTTACATCAGTGTTCGTTTGCCTTCTGGAACACCAGGAGAAGGGACATACTGAAGGGACATGCCAAAAAAAAACATGCACTACTGGTAGAAAGGAAGAATTATAATATGCGTGAAGCATTATGTTGATCAAAACATTAAATAATAATGGGAATGGTTAAAACAGAAGTAGAAAACGTGCGTTTTTTGGAATCAAAAGAATAGTCCAATGATTTTTGAATACATTTGCGCATTTAGTGGGTAACTTTGGCCCTTGAAACTTGTGGAACTTTGTTATTAATGCGCTTGCCAAAAATAAGTTAGTTGATTACAAAGCATTTCGATGGAGTGACCAGGGCTCTCCACAGGTCCGCAGTGGGGCAGTTACTGAAACTTGGGCGGAGTGGAGTGGAGCTAGAGTTTAGTGAATGAAGACCCGGAGTTTGTCGATGTCAGAAGCATAATTCTCCTAATTCTCGAGATGAATTCAAGCCCAAAATTATCAGTTAAAACCTCAAACAAAGTTTGAAAGCTTGCTCGGTTGACCAGAAATCTAGAGACGGCAACGGGTAAATTCGTTCCTCAGGTTAAAGTATCATTCTCGTTCATTTAAGACGATGAGAACCATGTGAAATCTAGTTTGTGTGTAATGCATCGCTTATCAGAAAAGCAAAAGTAAGTATGTACATACGTCAGGCTCTGAAGTTATGCAGAAAACTTTGGCCATGATTGACAAAACGATTTTCAGAGTTGATGCTGCGGCAACTTTCGATCGCTACTCGTACGGCTTCAAGCTTGCTGCAGAAGGGCATCAAACAATGTGCAGGCCTGATTTAAGTACTCGTTTTTGGAGAGCGTAAACATACGGCGTCTTGTTGCACATGAAAAACGAAGGAGAGAACTGTGAGTACAGACGCGTATATCTGAGCATTAACGGACGAACTAATTGTTTCCATCGTTGATTTCAATAACTACTGGCTCTAAAAGTGCCGTGCTGCGTACACCGACGAAGAAAACATTTTACCCTAACTGGTATTGTAAATAGTACATCCCTGATCTTAATCCCATTTAAGATTTTGTTTTTCATGGCATTTGGAGATATATTAGAGAATATCATACATACGTTACGATACAAAATATAATCATGTTCGAGTGCTCTTAAATGAGTGTGAATTCAACCAAGAAACGAATTTATTCTGTTCAGCATTCTCTCAAAACCTCCAGTTAGAAAGTTTAAAAGTTCTCTGAATGAAGACTTTAGTGACTTAAACAGACTATGGGCAATTTTCTGGCCAATTGGAGCTTTTGAGCTTGAAAACGTGCGGGCACTTTGAACTGTGCTTTTGTTCGGCTACCAAACAGTGGCACTCCACAAATAAAAAATCGGACAATCCACGCCCAAATGCTCGAGAGCGACGAGCACAGCGAAGCAAAAGTGCCCCTTACTAACACATGCTTCCGAATGAATTCTGTGTCACCAGCTTTGATCATACCAGTGCACAGACCGGTGACTATTTGCAAAGATTTCGCCCGCAAAACGGCAAGCATTTTTAGAGTTCTCGTGTAAACGAAGTGTTGGCCGCACTTTAAAAGGCAGCATTTCTACACTGGACACACGCACGGCCCAGACTGACGGTTCCTATCTGCTATTTACATCATGCTGCTTCTGGGCTCGCTATGAAAAATTCAGACGCAAAGCGGACCCTGAAAGCAGCCTGCATAAAGATTGTGCTGTAACGCTGTCCTGAACCTCTGCCAAATTCCTGAAAAACAAAAGCAGCTCTTGCTGTCAACTGGGCTGGCAGAACTGAACCGGAGTAGGCAGCACAGGGGCATGTTTAGAAGGCCCTACGTGCGCGCATTTAATTTCAGTCGCCGTTTAACGTTCGCGCGTTCCAGGAGTTGGATCGCGATACCGTGAATGTGGAGACTGCCGAGTTTTTCGGAGATTAAGGGAACATTGATAGTTATTGTTTGTTTGATTTATAATATTATTTGGTGTTATAATAAAGATATGTGGAAAGAAATGTCTTCTTTATGTTTAATCAGAATCAAATCAAGTTTTTGGGTTGAAAATGTCAGTAAGTTACTCTGTCGTCATTCAGAACTTTGAAATTTTTGATTCGAATTTTTTTCAAATAAACGTGTAATTCAGGCCAAATCTGTAGTTGAATAAATGTGTAGTGAACAATATACTGAGGTCTGTTCAAAAAAGGACTGAGCTTGTTTAGAGCATTTTTTATTCTACGAATTACTACACAATACATGAGTGCATTGAACGTACTACTTCATGATTGTACTGCACCATTTGCATCACTTCTGTCATTCTTGGAAGGCCTCGTGGAGCTTAGTTTCTGAGATCACTCGTAACTACTTCTGCCAAAGCTGTATTAGTCGTTGCCACTCTGAAAACGAAGTTCTTATGGGTTGGTTTTCAGGCCTCCGTTTCTGTAACCCCAGAATGACCAAATTATTTTCATTATAAAGCTGCCTTTATCTTTGAACGAAAAACCATCTGCATCCTTATGAATGGCAGAAGAACAACTGCATTTAGCTTCTTACAGAAAATCGGCAGCATCCGTATGCAAATAAGCGGCTGCATGTAGCATTTTACGAACAACTAGCAGCATCCAAATGAAACCTGACCAAATGGTCGACAAAAGATAAAATGCCATTAACTGGGGAACAAGATCAGACGAGTGCCGAAGAGCGTTGTCGTGGTGCATGCAACGACCACGACGACGGCACCCCAATTTTTAATTGAGGTTTTCCGATGCAATTTTTTGGCTTAACTCTGCGATAATTCTACGAAGAACTCCTTGTTTACATTATGACCTTATGGCACAGCTTCATAATGGATAACTCGTTTGTGGAAGGCGAAATTCATCCTAATATTTAATTTTCTTCAATTACTGAAGCCGATGTTCTGCACGATTTTGCTTTAAATAGTTTCACAGCTACTGTGTGCTGTAAAAAGTATTTTAATCAATTTCACACCATTCTAATAAGGTATGTTTTTAACTTTGTGACATTATACTCGAAAGGTTCAACAACATGGTAGTCTAAAATGTAAATTACGGTGCGAAAATTATAGGCTCTACACAAGTAATGCGACCCAAAGCGGCAGAGTTACTGGAGAAATGAGGTTACGCTCAAGTTAAGCTTGGTATAAGCACATTATGGGGATAAGAGAATTGGGATACAAGGTACAAAAACCAAAACATTTCAGACTTTCAGATCTTACCTCTCTTGATCATTTCGATCATTCAAATTCGAATTACATAGCTCAATGTATCAATAAAGTCGTGTTCGTCAATTTCGAAATGTGCATTCATTTTGTTCTGAAAATGGAGTGTAAACATAGATCAATAGCCTACATATACCATGTGCATGTAACGTCTTAAAAAAGAAATGGAAGCACCTGACGGTTTGGGCAATCACCATGCTTCAAAATTACCTCCTCACCGGCAAGGGAAAAGATAAATCCTTCATTTCAGAGATGTAATGAGCATGCTTAGGGGTTTTCAACAGCCACCGCAGCACGGAACGTAGAGCGTGGCAATGCTGCAGTGAATGGATCCGCGCAGATGGAAGAAGATGTCCGTCATGTATCTTGTTCGAGCTCGAGCGATAGCCTACGAGCTTATACAGTCGATTTATGCCGTCTTGGATGCATAATGCATTCGCTGAGAGGCGCATCTAGCATTCGTTGCCAGGCCATCTTAGCAAAGACGAGTTGTCCGCCGCACATGAACATCTGATGTGTTCTGTCGCCAGCACTGGAGATGCCATGGAACAGGAAGCCTCTAAAGGGATTCTGTGCTGGCTGGCACGAATGTTGGCCAACTAAACACCGGATCCGCGGAGTGGATTTGGAGAAAATTGGGGTCCGTTTTTAGACATTATTGTTGCAGGAAAATATCAGTCAAAAGGTTCTATGGGGATTTAAGTTATGCGCTCGTGGAACTCAGCCTGTTAGTACAATTTAAAAATTTATAATAGAGTTTGCGATTAATATTAAATCAATTGTAAAAGGACTAGTGCTATGAACATAAAGGAATTTACCTTATTCAATTGTTCGTACAAAAGTTTTGTACATTGCTCCTTAGAATGATGTTTTCTCGCAGAACACTTCATTTCCCGAAAGTTTTTTCAGGAACGAGAAGTCTAGATCAGGTTCTGGGCACGAGTTTGAGATGAGCTTGGTGTTAGAAAACGCCTTTGTATTAAAACGCTTCAACATTACCGTGCGTTCTAATGTGCAGTCCAGGTGTAGAAAAAGTTCTAAACTGAGTAACTTGAAGGACACGGCCGCGAAATTGATCGGTGATAATACACTGAGCTGAAGCGACCACCGAAACGCAATGATGGGAGAATTATACGCTTTCAATTCGGTCGCTCTGTTCCCTCTTTGACTGATGAATGCATTCACGGCTGAGGCGATGGTGTTTCCTACGGACGAGCAAATGCTTTACTTTTTTGTTCCATCCGTTCACTGGTGAGTGCCTCATAGGAGGAAATGAAGGGAAAGGTGAAAAATAAATATCGATTAATGAACACGTTGAACGTTGTTGATTATTCCTTAAGGGTTGACGGACTATCAAAAAATCTAATCGTAGAAAATGATTTCGATATGCTATTTACGGAACTGTCATGAGGTAGTCTCAGTAATTCATAGAATCCCTGGAAATGAGCAAAGTAAGTAAAAATAAATCTATGTATCACACAGAACAGGGAGTCTAATGAATCAAGTGATATTCTTAATAAGTGAGAAAGTCAAAATAAAGAGAACCTTCGACACAAGCTCATTAGTAAATACAAAGAAACTATTAATTGGTAAGTGATCACGAGAAACCTTCATTAAATTAATGAAACCAGCAAGACATTATCGACATCTGAAATATTAAGAGCACCTGATACCCTCACGACGACAAGAGTTGGAAGTCTAAGTAGAATTAACGCTCAAAAGAACGACCAACTTTCATGCGATGTAAAGCAAAAATGGAGCGTTTAACGTTTTACGGGACAATGTGTCGTTGTTAGTGCAGTTACCTAAGAATTATTTTGGCTTAATATTAACAACAAACCGGTAACGAGGGTTTAAAAATCATAAGTAAAAATCATTTGCGGCCAAAGAAAATTCTCTATAAACGATGTCTCTTCGAGATATACGTAAAATTTTTCTAAACGCGCAACCGAACCAGCTCCCTTGAGAGGAACATGCACAGCTGTAGGATTCTGGTATCACGTACCTATGTACTTCATCCGGTCCTTAGTAGTAGTAGTAGGTGTAGTAGTAGTAGTAGGGATAGCAGTGCTGTAGTAACTCAGGCTATTTTGCACCGAAGGAGAAGGGACCAACAAGTATGGACTTAGAAGAATTGGAAATCCATGCACAAGATGTGTCCCTGCATAAAGATTCGTGAGCATAGAAATAGCAAGTGAAGAAGGAAGAGGAAGAAAACATAAAGAATCATCAGAGAAGAAGGCATTAAAATGGGAGGAAGCAAAGTGGGTATGGAAGATAGAAGTCCCGAAAGTCTATTCATAGCTGAGGTAACCTAATAGAGCCAGTTGGAGGCACTATATAAAGTCCCCATAGCATAGGATAGACAAATTTAACTAGCCTAACCCTATTGCCTATGGCCTATCCTATGCCCCCAGTCTAACAGCTTACATTTCAGGTCGCCGTGCGTTTGTTTGGAAGTATTTACGCTTCTTCTAGTGAACCTTCCTTTCGAGCCTCGCATGACATGTCTGTGTCGCAAATATTTCAGACAAGTTTAGCGGGATTTGGTTTTGTCCGAATAAAGCATTGGAGACTGAATATGATTTTGCTGCGTACAACAATCGTAACTATAGCATTTCCCCTTAGTCAAAATCATTAAAACGTGCTCAATGAAACAAAAACATAGATTTTAAATGGTCAAATTTATTACACGAATGTTATAATTGAAGAGGTAAAGCTGTTTTTGCGAATTTTACACTTATTATATACCGGTTCATTCGAAAGGGAATAAATTTACAGCTTTAAAATTCACTACAATTAGCTACTATATTCTAAGGCAAGAACTTCTTTTTCGAAGACCAACTCCACGAAGTTGGAATAGGAAGGCTTGATCACTTGTAGTTTTCGGAGTCCGGAGCCATGGAATGGACTCGTTGTATCGAAAACCGTTCAAAATTCATTAGACAGAGTCCGCTTCCCTCATGCTGGGAGCAGAATGTGCCCTTGTTTTCGTCGTCGCTTTGATTCCCGGAAAGCAAGCAACCAATCACGAGAATTTTGACCGATGGAACGGTTTTTGTCAGCGTTTCTTTCACCACAATCTATGGTCTTTGTTATCAGTGTTTGTTTTCCAACGCAGATCCCTCGCTTCGAACGCGGACATATTTTGCCCAAGTTTGAAGATTTTTTCGATGCTTGCGAACAAACTCACTGAAGCGCTCAAGAAAAAGAGCCAAATTTTGCGAGTCTGTCGCGAGGGATCTTCTGCAACATAAAGCTTCTTGTGCGTCCGAAAATTGAGTTAGGAACACAGATTCGATCAATTTTATACTCTTGCTATTGAGTTTTTTGAGGCTGGGCTCTTCGTTACTTTAATTACAATCTTCAAATTTACTTACAGACTTAGGTTAAAGGCAGCTGTAACGCACCACAGAAATGTTTTATCGTTAGAACGTCACCACGCGAATAGATAGAGGGTTCCAAATAAAATACACCTACGAAAGACCATGTTTAATTAGTCCTCTATATTCAAACGCTGTTTAGATATTTCACGAAAAAGTGGAAATGAGATTTCGATGTACCTGTATACGTATTTGTCGGCTTACAGTAACTTCTTGCACTTTCGAATGCAGATGGAAGTGGCAACCAATGTTTTAGGACGAGGATAAAATCAATCACGGCAAAGAGATTCCAGGCCTACGGCCTCTTTGTACCCAGATGAGGTAGCGTGGCTACGCTTAAGAAACGTGCACCACTTCTGGAAGAAGCATCGAACTCTCGGAGAGAAATGAAGTTCCTAGAGTTCTATCAATTCGAAACTGGAGAGAATTACTAGTTTGCCAAGCCTCTCCGGTGTCCAATGGAAAATGACTTCTTACGATACGCTCGTGTTTTTTGTCATGACGTTAGATACCGAACTGTGCCTTCCTTCCAAGAACGGTTTCATTTAGTTGAAGTTTGGGTCAACTTTTGGCTTATGCTTGCATACGAATCGGTATATTTGGTTGTCAATTTATTGATGCAGCTGCTAGCTTTTGAACTACCATAAATATAGGGCAAATAAATCTATTAAGAGAAAAACACTTTGAACGTAATTTCTTAGTCGTAATTTGTTTGGATGGGGTATTTGAATGCAGAACTGAGATGGTGTAAGCTCAAGTTGAAACGTGTTTTACTTCGTTTATGTTTAAGAGTTTCATAGAACTAGTTTAAAGATTGCATCGTTTTATTATCAAAGGAAATGATGGGAGAAGTATTTGAGGAAAAGATGACTTCATTTTCAAAAGTGTGATTAGTGTAGGCGGTTTTATTGTTATAATACAATTTTCTAGAAATTCATCAGAGTCAACTTTCAGAAATCTCCCACAGGACTGGCCCCTGCTCAATCGCCTAACGCTTTCGATCAGTGACAAGAGATTAGACAGAATTCTGAACGATTCATTTATAACCGGTAAAGCCTCAACCCTCTGTCAAAAAATTAAGAAACAATACGTCTAAATTTCTGAGTATTTTTTACATTTACAAATGATCCTACCTTGAATAAAGATCATATACGTATAAAAATTATGCTTCCGTTCTGACGTACTAAGATAGTGCTGTGCTTGTGTTAGTGTGCGTATGAATCAGGGTGTGTGCATTTTTAAATGTGATAAGATTTCATGCGTGTGACTTCTAAGAAACGATCATTGAACACAATGCATGAACATAGATGATAAAAAACATTCTTACTCTCATAAACACACACGAGTAGGTATTCATAAATGAATATACAATTACTCATACTTTGTACAAAAAAGTCGGCATTTTCGGAAATTTGGCAGTTAATTAGTAAATATAGGTATCTATATACCTATAAATATAGGTTACTAGCACCAGCAGTTGTTCAAGCATTGACTAATTCTGATCAGAAATATCAAATACCTTCTTTTACAACTGAGCGAAGCACAATTAATTTAGATTGTAAGTTATGATAGATTATTATATCATAAGTACCAAAATTATGAGCTCGAAATGACGTCGACGACGTTGACCCAATTTACAGTCTCAAAAGATTCGTTTGCGATATAGTAACAAATAACTAACGGCATGGAAATCAGTTTTCTTCAATGGATAACGTTAGAAACTGAAATTTAGCAGTAAGATTTATCACTATTCCTCTGAGAGAAATCATGAAAATTTGGTTGGCGTTGAACCAACATTTTACTGGGATTAAGTTCATCAAATCTCATCGAATTAAACGCATGGAATCTGCTGATTTTTTACATATTATATGATGCAAACACCGTCTCCGGTCAGGCATGCATTCAAAATCGAATGCAAATGAATATCTCGACTGAAAAGAATGCAATCTTTAGGCTATGACGGATGGGGAGAATCCACTGCAAACGAAGCGCTCAGGCAGCGCGAGAGAGAACGCAAGCAAATATGTCCCAGGATTCCCTGCATGACTGAGAGCCAGAGGCCTCAGTGAGGTGATTAGTTGTGAGCCCACAATCCCGGCTACCGAGCGGATATATCGCCTCTCATGCTTAATTAAACCGAAATTCTGGCTGGACGGGCCTCTCCACCTGATTTCTATTTGCTGTTGTCGATATTACTTGGAGGGAGACTGCGAGGGAACCTCGAGATACGAAATGAAGACATGTTGTCAACACAATATCCTGATAATAATGTGTCCCGCTATTTGACGAGGCGGGCTGTCACCTCCGCCGAATACAATCTTGTTAAATGGAGTTTACGGTCGAGCTGCCGCGGCGCAAAGAGAGCGGGACACTCTTTCCGAGCGCCTAAGTTCCGGATTAGGAGTTCGATGAGAGCACAATTGCCTGCTTTCCGCGCGGCCGGGTGCTGGGCTCAAGAATTCGCCTGAAGTTTCAAGTCGGGTGTTGATGGTTCGAATCATGGTGAGTGGCACACGAACGTAAAGAAGGTGATGCTGATGGAATAACAATGGTTCTTGAAAGCCCAGGGCCTTGTTGACGGAATTCAGGAAAAACAGTGAAAGGAATTTTGTGTAATGACCATACTCGTATTTTTCTTAGGGCGTGCAGCATGTCGAGTGTATGTTTAGGTACTACTTATCCTTTTTTAAAGTTCTAAACTTCTAAGGAATTCCAAAGAATTAATACAGCTAAAAGTAGAAAAGAAACGCGTTAAACGATGACGTTGCATGCGAGCTCTCATTGCATTACAGCTTGTGACGAAAAAAGAAGAATAAACATAGATCATTCCGGAATCGGTCCCCTACAAAGCATGGTAATAGTCAGTTTTTCAATAAGACTACAACCTTACGAATAACTATGGACGTCCCGTTGACACTTCTAGCTGTGATTCTTAATTCATTGGCCTTTCGTCAGCGTGCAGTGGGGATTAGCCAGTTAAGTTAAATATTAATCAAAAACAAAAACAGAACTGTTTAACCCATTAATGCACAACGTGTGCTTCTCAGAGGATTTTGATAAGTTTTTTGAAACTATGTAGGTTACTAGAATCAGTAATGAAATTGTAAGAAAAAGTAGTGCTTATGTGGTTACTAAAAGAAAACTTTCTCACAAAGGAAACGGCAAGCAGTTTTCAGGTAGCGTACACCTAAATCAAAATATCTATACTCTACTTTCATTACGTTTCCAGATTTCATTTATAAGTTTTTCGACTCAAAAATATAAAGACACTGTGCACTCAATAGAACAACTAATGCCATCACTATTAATCACAATAGTTTTGATTCTGTATTATTTCAATCAAGTGTCCAGAAAGCACAGGGTGACAAATCAAAACTGGAGCATTTGAAATACGTAGTGGCAGCTTACAATATTTACAGGCAGGAATTTTTAAACACTAATTATTTGGATTATTTTAGCTTAAAAATGCTTGCTGTGGCGGTTCAATTGCTGTCAATAAACGTTTTATTTAGTTTTATTCAGCTTGATTTTTCCTATTTAAACTGTTTTTCATGAGTTCCGATTTTTCTGTATCACCCTGGGTAGGTGACGTGCACTAGTGGGGGAAATTACGCTCTTCTAATCTCTGAGCCACAGCTGGAACAGCGTCCGCTGTAATGGTACTAAATTTTGTTTTCTCTTCTACTCTCTGAATTTAACCGCCAGTGTATCAAGGTGAATTATAAAGACACGAAACTTTGTGGACATTCTCGAACAAACTTCAGACCAACTGTGTTTTGGGGCTGAGGAATATTATAAGTCGATGCAAATTCTAAAAGTACCTATCAATTGTGTAAGTTCCTCCACATTATTTTATTATTTTAGATTTATATTGCCAGACACAAATTGTGTATCATATTGTTGATAATTTTCTATTCATAAATAAAATAAAGACAATGGTGTTTAGGGGACTTCATCTTAAACAGTACTTTTCATTTTGTGGATATGAGTTAATGTTTTTTCTCAATTTGATTTGCATGACCGCTAGTCTACCGTACCATGTATACCGAAAAAATACACAATGCCTTTACCCACTGCTTTCGACGACAACGTTTGTGCTACATTTCACTATCTTAATATTTATTTAGAGCGCAAAACCAACACGCACCAATAAATGTTAACAGAATACAATTTTGACTTAAAGTGTCATCTTGAAAAGCACAACTGTAGTTCATTTTACGTCTTAGTAATCAGATAAGGGAGTCAGGACAACAGTATCAGAGTAACGGTATCAGGATAACAACATCAAAGAAAAATATACGAAAAACAATTTTAGGATGACAATATCAGGGTAACACTATTAGGAAGACAGTATCAGGGTAACAGCATTAGGTTAATAGCATCAGAGCAACAGCATCGGGGCAACACCATCAGGGTAACACCATTAGGGCAACATCATCAGGGTAACACCATCAGGGTAACACCATCAGGGCAACATCATCAGGGTAACACCATTAGGGCAACACCATCAGGGCAACACCATCAGGGCAACACCATCAGGGCAACACCAACAGGGCAACACCATCAGGGCAACAGTAACCTAACGCGAGCAACAGTAGGGCCGTGACAGTAACAGTATGATATCTCCGAAGCAATAAAGCAACTAATATCATGCCATCTTCTGGAAGTGCCAAGCACGCAAGATCTCGGGAGTCTCTCAGAAGTTTTTTATGCATTGGGCGGAGTCTTTCTCTAGTGGATGATTGATGAGTGGTTTCTCATTCACTCAATTTAAGTGACTATCCCGACGAATTGGGCGGCATATTCCCTTATTTACTCTAGCAGATGACTAACCAGGGGTATTTACTTCGTTCTGTGTATCTGATTATTTATTATTAGTTCTCTTCACAAGACTAACTTTTCTATTAGGTATGTTTAATTTTCTCATTTCCAGCAAAAAATTCCATGTCTGAGCAACTGAATTAGAGCAGAGTGAAAATTGGAGATTTCGGTATAGGATTTTTCAGTGTCCTATGAACAGCGCCGTTGAGGACGATGATATGAAATCTAGAGGTGTAACCGTGCCGGTGCAGAGTGTTGCATGTGTGTGGAATGTTGAAATCGTTGTAATTAATTTGTTAAGCAGGGCAGTGCACAAACACAAAATAGAGAGATCCCACTCTCAATTATAGAGGGTTGTATCGAAGCTAACTGTCGTTGCGAAAGTGAAATTCAACCTTTGGATCTATCTCAAAGGCTCTCGTACTGAAATTGCAGCTGAATATCACGGAAAAAGACGCTCTAGAATTATTTCAAAAGGTTTCATTTTACACATCTCAGTTCCCTATTACCTCTAACCGTTTTGTGTCACTACCAACCCGAGCCTAACGACGGGAGAGGCGAAGGTGCGTTCTTTCTCCTTTAGGTCGGTTTGTGAATTATCAAATAAATTTTTAGCTGTGTTACATGCTTCATAATATAATCCTACAGCAGTCAAACCTCGGAATCGTTGAGAATTTTTAACGTAATTAGCTAGCGATGCATTCACGGTCTAAATGGTTTAGGATATGTTTTGCAAATGTTCGGTTATATAGACTATTTGTACTGTTCTGTATTTGTGAGTTCCCTCGTAAACAATTACATGAAAGTCTTTACAGCGTATTAACGAAAGCCATATTTCATTTTGAATGAGCTGGACTTTTTCACCTGGAGGGGCAGTTCAAATTATCAGGTATTTTTAATGGTATAGGTGAGGCTCATAACTGAGAGCAGAGAGATAGATATTAAAAACACAGGAAAATATACCATCTAGAGGCTCAGTTTATTTCGTGCTAGCAAAATCTTGCTAAGTCAAGAATTTGTTGGGTATCTGAGTGTAATTTAAAAGGTAACGCCTGCAGTACCGTAATTCAAAGAAGCGTTATAATGAGGTAAATTCTTACGCAATTGATTTTGTGAGGAACAGTTTGATTGTGAATAATTATTTCTACGGGACACACCATTCTTCAATTTCACGGGACACCCAAATTTTCAGTTAACGAGACAAATCAATTCTATTATTTTCAATTCTACAAATCACTCCGATTTTAATTTGACGAGATACTCAGATTTTTAATTCTACGCGACATTCTCATTTCAGATTCTACGACAAGTCTTCAAACTACAGGACACATTAGTCTTTAATTCTACAGGACACACTTTGCCTTAATTCTACGTGACACTCCAGCCTTTAAGTTTATGGGGCACTCCAGCCTTCAATTGTACGGGAGAATATAAGAAAAGTTCGTACAACACAATTTAGTAATAAAGGGTGGTTAAATTGTGAGGGCCGATTTTGAATGTGAACCACACCTAAACGTCGAGTTTTTTTCTGCATTTAATTTGACATTTCTCTATTTCAGACTAATTCAATTTGAACCATGGTAAGATACACAATCGAGCAGCGCGTTAAAGTTATTCAGGCTTATTATGAACCTAATTTGTATTTTATTCAAAATCAACATCGGCCCTTCAAATTTAACCACCCTATACATTCTACTGGACTCTCTGACTATAGCTTCCACGAGACAATCAAGCAAGATCCAATGGAAAAATCTAGCCGACGATTCTTTGGGACAGTCTAGCAATAGTTTCTGTACGATAATTTAATATTCGGTTACATTGGATTCGACCAAGTTCTGGGCTGGAAACTTGACAATTGATATAAGCCCTGACTTGGAGTAGTCTGAACTATGCCGAGTCAAAGTTTCTCGACAGTAAAATTTTTGGAATTCATTGAATGTGCGACTCCGCTGTCACATAAGCACTAGCTTAGCCTGGACCATAACATAAACAGAACCAGGTTCGTGGAGCCTTATGAATATAAATGAACACACAGTTACTCTCTATTGAACTCAGTAGACGAACATTGGTTGCCTCTTCAGAAGGAAGTTAGTGCAGGTTTGGAGTGGAGAAGTCTCGTCATGTGTCTGAGAAGTTTTAGTTTGCCGGGGATTTAGCAAGTAGATTGTAGAGTCTCTTTAGGGCTTCCCTTCAACTGCAATCCCATTGTGAAAGTATTATGAGTTTGTTGGAGTTAGCAATGAACGTTTCTCGCACACAATGCGTTCCTGTACATAACAGTTGGATTCCGCAATGAATGTGTCTCACACAAAAAATACGCTGTTGTACAAGAAGTAGAAACGGGCTTTGGTCCAGTAGAGGGTGAAATATTTAACGGACTCTGACCTTTGGCAGACCAACGCAAAACTAAACATTTCATCCACGTGTAAATTATTTACCGAATCGATTACGTATTGCGTCTGAAACGTAAGTCAAAAGTGAAGTCGTCAGCCGCAAAAAATGTTAGGTTCGTTCCCGCAAGCAGCCACTGTCATCTTATTAGCTTTTCATGACACTTTCTTTTTGCTTCTAATGACGCTTTTTATTTGATTCTTATGACATTCTATTTGCTTCTGACACTTCCTATTTGTTTCTTATGACGCTTTCTGTTTACTTTTTATTACGCTTTCAACTTGCTTCTCGTGACACAAATATTTCTGCGATATTTGATGCTCTCTCTAGCTGATATTGCTTTATGCGGGACACGAATGCAGAATATTTGTTTTCTGGAATCGAATTGGCATTGCATGCGGGGGTTGACTTTAACTGAATAAAATTTTTAGGGCGAGTTTGAATAGACTGGCCCAGAGTCACTTTACCGCTTTGAACATTCATTACGCATTAGGTCATTAGTCAGAGTAAGGATGAGTTTTACGAGAAGATTTAACGAGTCCGTCAGAACCCTGTATTCTCTGTATTCAGAATTCGGACATACGGGATCTGTTATTGACAAAGGTTGAATTGGATGACCGAAGTCATCACGCAGTGAAGAATTTTACGCTTTGGTGACATTCTTTGGCCAACTCGATCGCCGGAGTTAACTCCTTTAGGTTTTTTCTTCGCGGATATTGAAAGGATGAATTTTTTGTAGATGTTTCAAACACTCTACAAAAGCTGACAGAATATAATTGAAAAAATCCGTAACATTTGACGACAAATTCTGGGAAGTGTGATGCAAAATACGCAGCGGAGAGCTCATTTGGGCCCGGATGAAGATTATATATTGGTCGACATTTGAAGAGAGTAAATTTAGGTACAAAATTCCTGCATTTTCCTTTCATTTACAATTTACTAGAATTTTGTGTTTTTACAGTTTTTGGGTTATAAATGTTTGGTAAAGAGTCTTTTGGGCCACATTTTATGAACTTTAACAGGAATATCTTCGTACCGTTTGATAACATGAGCGCAGGAAGTGGTCAAACTTCTGGTTACAAGAAGGCGTTTGAATTTCGATCCAGTTTATGATTCTACAATTTCAGGTCCGTCTGGCAAGTAAAGTCGGTCGTCCATTAGCATGAATACAAACTGAGGCCTAATGTTGGAAACATCGAATTCAATTTTTGAAGGGTAGATAGTCACAACCTGTGGAAATCTTCAGCCAATCTTATCCTTCAAACTAAAATAGAAACAGAATTTATCCGCGCATGCATATCGCAACAGTTGCGCACGACATCTGCTTGTGGTTTGGTAGGAAAGGTTTTTCTTAGAACTGGTTCTGGTGGTCTCTGCCTAGGCCACACTGATGTGCCGCTGTTTCCGCGGGCGTTAATTGAGCCTCCTGTTTACCAAGCGGGTTAAGTTGGTCCATTTCAGTTCTTTCGGTTGCTGTTTCCCGATGTTTGTTTTATGTGATTCAACACATTCATGCTACAAATACGAACTAATTATGAGAAAAATCTACAGTAAACAGGACAAAGCCGGTAAATGGAAATGTAAATTTTCTCAGGTGGGCCACGGGTTGATTCGGTCTTTGCCGGATGTGTGTCTGCTGAATGTGTGTCTGCTGAATGTGTGTCTGCTGAATGTGTGTCTGCCGGATGTGTGTCAGCTGAATGTGTGTCAGCTGAATGTGTGTGCTGAATGTGTGTCTGCTGAATGTATGTCTGCCGAATGTGCCTTCTCCGGATGTGCGTCTGCAAAATAATTATGCACCGAATATTCGTGTGCTGAATAGCAGTGTTGTAAAAAATTGTCCATGTGCCGAATATCCGAGTGCCGGATATTTGCGTGTTGAACATGCGTGCGGTCAACATTTGCAAGTCGAGCGTCCAGACCCAACTGAGGAGCAGGCCGTGCGCCTTTAGGAGCAGGCCGTGCGCCTTTAGGAGCAGGCCTTGCGCCTTTAGAAGCAGGCTGTGCGCCCTTAGGAGCAGGCCGTGCGCCTTTCAGCGAGCTTGTACAACCGACGACAGCATTGCTCCGAATATTGAACTTGGAAGCACAAAGCGAAATGCTCACGGGTTAAATTTACAAGATGATCCACGTAAAATTCCTTAATAGAGTGGCTTTTTACTCCAGCTCGCAGTGAAGGCGTTTTCAAAGGATGGCTCAATTCGAAACATTTCTTGCTAGCAGTATAAAAAATAAAACATACATGCAAGTGGCTTTACATCTTTTTCCTCGACATTTTTTGTAACTCTCTGCATGAGTACCGTCAATTTGAGGTTATTGGACTATTTCAAATCGGTCCATTATCTTCTTACAGCTTATTACGAAATAGGGACTCTTATGTATTACTTTCTGCCCAAAATACTGGATTTAGGTTTTCAATCCTCTTGAGTCTCTTTCTCAGCTATGAAACTGTAACAGTTTTTCATACGGGCAAGTTTTCTATCGTAAAACATTGCCAACAAACACAGCAAATGTCTGTACAACTTCCTCAACTGTAATTATGCAACTTTTCTTGCAGAGTTTTAGAACGCTCACGGTCCTCGGCAAATTTACATTTCAGTATACAAAAACTCAATCTACAATATGAAGCTGCAAAATCGATCTTCAAAATCAATCTTCAATCCTTCAGTACCTCATAAGGCCTGCTCTCAACCTTGATATTCACACAGCTTTACGCCAACTGTAGAATTTTGAAATCATTGCAAGTTTTTTAACATCTAGTGTATCTCAAATGATATCTGTAAAATTTGTCAGCAAGAGTTTCTCGATAGGTGGCATAGGCAAGTGTTTTTCGTTAAGCATTTCATTCTGATTTTACTTTTTTGAATTGCAGACGTACGTCTTGTAACTTACATCAATTTTGTTAGGTTAATAATGAAAACCCATTGTTGAAACGAATACACAGTCGTCTCCCGTATAAAGCCCTAGATCGGTTCCAACAAACAACCGCTCTTCAGCTATAATCATAAAGCGGTATTAACTACATAGATCAAGAATCAAAAAGCACGGAAAGTACTTGTGTCATAAGAAGCAAAGACAACGTGTTATTGAAGAATAAGAGGATAGAGACGTGTTTGGAAAATGCCTTGAATAAAGCCTTCTTTACCCTTATTCACAGAGCGCTTCGTCTACCGAGCACTTCATTTATCCAAAGCAACGATATATGATTGATCTGATACAATATACTATATTTCTGAGTATGTATTCTACTCCTTACATTTTCCGGAAGTCTCTGAAGGCTGATAAGTTTGAGCAAGATGACTGATTTGCGCACGTCGTATTTTTTGGTATGCGTTGTCAAGTCTGCGTGTTTCTAAGGTACGTTAATGTTCTAAGTGGTGTGCAGTCTTGAATGGCTTCATGTTATCCGTTAAACCTGTTACTTCTCTTGAATACTTCTCGGACTTAATCTATCAGACCCTCACTGTTGTGAATCTGTGCTACTGTTAAAATCTTATTGTCTAAAGTTGAAGAACTGAACTAAGAGTCTGCTTTCTACAGTTAGGCACAAGTTACAGATCTGAAACTCTGGTTACAACAATATTAAAAATCGTATAAAAATTATTAAATGTGTCAGGTGTTCTACGGCTAACTATAACTGACAATTTGTACGGGGATGAGAACTGGGTTTAGTCGTCAATTTCGATATTAACATCGCGAAGACAACCTAGCACTACTTAGAAAACGAGAGTTTCCACTGACCCAAATCATATACACAAAAATTACGTAATCATTATTTTTCATTGATTCAATGCCAGGTATCAGAGATTAACGCTGTAAATGAGCCAATATTTCACGTTAACTCTACGCAGCAAGAGCGTGTTGTCTGCTTGTCACACTTGGATGAGCACTTCGTGTCGCGGTGCGGCGACCCAAAACTTGGACGTCTTCGCAATGCACACTGGTGCTTGAAATAGAGCTAGCCTGGAGTACAGAGCAGCGTTTTCAAACGGGGCTCCGTAAAATCCTGAAGCTTTGGAAACATTCCCTAAAGGTCCCGTTGGAACAAATGCGATAAGATAATGAACTTTAGATTTTTTATTAAATTTCATGTACGGTATAATGCTAAAAAAACACAACCTACTCTTGGTTATTGTAAGAGTGTAATATAGAGACAATCATATTTAACCTATTTTGTTGTTAAACGAAATTGTTACACAAGGGTGAAATGGTTGAGGAACTCTGCAATAACAATTTTGTTATTAAACGAAATTGTAACTCAAGGGTGGAATGGTTGAAGAACGCGCGTGATGTAGAGTTTAGAGTACAGAAATGGCCCGCGAGGGCTCTACGGATGTTGCCATGCGAGGGTAAAACTCTCCACTTCGGAGCTGCAGGGGGCGCTGGTGAGACCTCGAGCTTTAGACTCGGGCGATAAAACGTGTCTTCTCCTCCAGACAATTGCGACCCGGTCTTCCATCTCTCCGCGCGCCTGGAACCCGCAGATTTTGCCTCGAGATATCTAGGATATGACCACGATATTGTCTTGGGGTCCAAAAAATAAACACGAAGCAAGTATATTACGAAGCCAGCAAATAGAATGGAGTTTCTTACATTTCCGCGCTGGCGAATGAATTTCTTTTCAAAAAGTTTCAAAACTGGAGCAAAGGTGCTTCAGTTTTTGCCAAGGGGTGGAAAAGTCGAATTTCTTCCCATATGGTCCGGGCACGCTGTGCGAAATGTAGCTCACACTTGTAGGTTACCCGTTGAATTTCAATTTTTACTCTGCTGCGTGGCAGAGCGGTAAGTTTTCTGCAATCGGGCACCTGCCGCCATGTCCACAGGGTAGGAAATTCATGTTTATTTTCGCAGTTCCTACCCCAATGGTTGTGAGGCGCACAACAGAAAAAAGAAAGTTTTCAGTTATCGAAGTTTCCATCTTCTTTAGATCCGAAATTCGAGTTTTTGTTGGTGGTTCATGCCATACCTAATAGTTATTAGGTTAGGTTTAAGGTTAGTAATTAGGCATATCTAATAGATATTCGGTAGGAATATAGATATATTATCTACGTAACTTATTTATATTTGGCTATTGCCTCATTTAAGAGGCACGAAATTCAAATTTATTTGGGCCATAATAGTTGCAAGTCAAGAAGATATAAAAGGCGTAAGTTTTGTATCAGCTATTTTTATGCACATAGGATTGGAAATACAGTAGAGTACCGTAGCTCAGTCACCCCTAATTCACAAAAGCTCTAATTCATGGGATGATCTTCAAGGCTACAGATTGCAAATCGTGAATTTGTGGTGCATCCATTCTTCACGAAGGTATCAAATCGCGCCAGATTTCTAACTGGCATAAAGTTAATTTTACCATACTCATATGTGAATTAGGATCACCGATTGCACTTCCTCACGAACGTATCTCACTCAAACTGCGTATTATTGTATGACGTGCAGGCAGAAGAGGCGCACGCCTCCATAACGGTCGAGATCCGTCTGGAATATTCAAACCTGGAACCGACATGAGCAGGTACATGGACTGAACACTCGTGACGTCAGTAAGAGTTCAAATCAAGAAATTTGATATTAATGCAATAACCAACGAGGCTCATAACCTTATTTTGATACTGCTCTAAGCAACCATCAAAATTGATAAATTTGATTTTGATATTGCTATAAGCAACCGTCGAAATTGATGAATTTGATTTTGATACTGTTCTAAACAACCAGTGAGACTCACAACCTAACACGTTGACCGCCACGTGTACCATATGTGTGGTACACGCGCTCGTCCAGCCAATGCAGTAAAATATATGAATACAAATTTTCAAGTTCTCATGAAATTTGTGGTTATCACTCGTACATGCTAATTTAAATTAGGAGAAAAATTAATGGGATAGCCAAATTTGCTAAACAAAATCCTTCATTTTTAAATTCACTGCGGAGATATTTGTTGACAAGTAATTTTACCTGTGTGAAGATTGGTGGTTAACGTGCTAATTTTGATATTGCTGCAAACAATCAGCGAGGCTCAAAAATTCAATTTTGATATTGATGCAAACAACCAGCGAGGCTCTAAAATAATTTTTCATTAGTGTAGTACATTTATTGCTACAATTAACCCTAGAAGGACCATTGTCAAAAGTTATGAGTGATAGAGATACGCAAATAAACTTTTTAGTTGTAAATTATAGTCATTTCGTTCAAAAATAAGGTGAATATGCACAGAAGTGCATAAAATGTGCACGACTGCTTTCACACAATGTGTAAGACTGCTTCCGCCACATTTCATTGATTTAAAATCAAAATTAACA
>VOMN01115509.1:0-27746 GCA_014899125.1 Orchestia grillus
TCTTCTCGCTTTAACGCTTTTGGTGTGCGGGCACCCTAAACTAAGAATATTTACTTGATCCTTCACAATATCTACCATATCACCTTTTCGTAGTTTTTTCAATATCCCGCTAACATGGTATCTACCTTTTCACCGTAACACACATAATATCTTTCACATCTAACATAATATTTTCCATATCTACCTAACATACCATCTTTTCTATCTCCCATACAAAACAACTTCCATACATCCCTTACATAATACCCTTCATATTTCCCTTGCATAATGTCTTCCACACAACTCAACGCAGATATGAACTCTGATCGGTTAAAGTTATATACGTTCGATAGCTTGCATATATTTGATCCACTCAGGGTCACCATTGAACGACCATGTGCCTCCGTTTTCATGAAAGCTGAAAGCTGGTACTTCATGAAATCTTACCTTTACTTACACATACGTAGTTGTGTGCTTTCTTGAACTACAAGTGCACATAGATGTGTGTTTTATTTTCTTTTTCTATTATGTTTTTCATTTATGTACTGAACTGTTGTCACTTAGTGCCCTCTAATATCTATTTACTTGTCTTTCTTACAATAATATCCGTCTGCTACCCACGTCTATTTGTGTCTTTCTACATTCATTGAGTTGTTTTTCTTATACTCATCTTTTTTACATCCAACTACGAATCATGAAGTCAAAATTACCACACTCACTGCTCGCGTATTTTCGCGTCTCTCTTGTTCAGAACCCCCATCCTCTACGTGGACGAAACCACGGATTTAATGGGAGTCAAATTTTGTACTCGACGTGACTCATGAGCAGCTTCAAGACCTAGTCACAACGCTGCCTCCAGCACGAAGCGCGTTAAATGCATCTCTATGCATGCTTAGTTACTTCATTAGCCAATAATCTTTCGTCACCCCCATGTAACAGTTCCTACATTCATCTTGCAATCACATTCATACGTCTGATTACAGCTGCATTAACAAGCCAAGAAACTCAGTTGCATCGTTGCATCTCTTCCGACTTCCCTCACTTCCTTTGATGGAGTTAATCTAATGCGTTACAAATTTACATCAATGCACTTCTGCAATGATGCAGTGTGTTAGTTATTGGAATGACGTCCTGCATCAATTACTGGGATGATACCATGTATCATTTACTAGGATGATGCCCTGATAACAGTTATTAGGATGCTACTCTGTTATCATTTACTTAGGTGATTTTGTGTATCAATTATTGGCATCGTGCCCTGTATCGGTTTCTGGAATAATGTCCTGTTATCAGCAATTTGGATGCTACCCTTTTATCATTTAATCGAATTATGACCTACAATTATGTGTCTCAGAAATTCTCGTACAATGTTTAGTGGCCCGCACTTGGCATCAGTGCTGGCAGACCTGCCGTAGAAACGCGGAAAAATGTGAGCAATGCGATGCAAATGAATGGAAAGGTGCCACTTGGTGATTGTTTTCCTCTCTAGAGTGGGCCAGCCAGGGCGGGGGCTCAGTTGCTCAAACTAAGCGTACTACGCGGAGCGTGAAGTCAGCTCTGTTTTACGCACGACTTGACCAAACTGCAAGGAGATTTATCCGGCACGAAGCTTCCAGACCTCACGGAATCTATATGAAAAAAGATCACCGATGTCGCTCGCTTAACAAATTGGCCACAAGAAACGGGGGTGGTTCCGATCTGCGACTGCCAGTGATGGCTNCTCTGGGTATCCTGTGGATTAACTGATCCATTCACTGCATCGTGACGGATGAATGCACTGACGCATTTACTGATTCCTAAAGAGACGAATCAAGTGAGACATTTACTGCTTTTTAAGATGAGAATCAACTGAAAGATTTTTTGCTTCTTTAAATATTAATGAATCGTAGCATTTTTTATTCTTAAAAAGACCTTTAAGGTGATGCGTTTACTGGGCACAACGTGAGAAATAACCACGTCGTGTTAGCTCTTTATGGGACGATTTGACTCGAGTATTTAGTGCTCTGAAATAAGAAGAAAATGCAAGAATAGTTACTAATCGATAATAGATGAATAAACTGACGCATTAATTCATTTCTTCTCGGTCAATTTCGTGATGATCGAAAAGGTGACCAATTGCACGATATGAATGACCTATTTGGATGGATCAGATGACAAATGGATGCGACCCTGCTGTATTTATAGTAGAAGTTACGCCTACTGACAATGTTCTCATGAGTACATAAACTTCAGTTTTACTGTTTATGAAATATTTTATTTGGGTAAGTTATTCTTAAAGAGGTCTACAAATTTACAGAGAGTACATAGTTCTGTTGGAAAAATACTTCCTGGATTAAGGTTTATGTTGGCGTTAACCAGTGAGTTCTAACTAAAATCACTTTTGCTAACAAATTTATTAGAGTAATTTAGCTTTGAAAACTGTATTTAGAAATAATAATAGAAATAATTTTTCATTATAGCACCATGAAAATATACGTGCTCACACATACGTACACGTGTAAGGCTCAATTAATCCCACCATCCCACTATACGGGTATAATAATAGTCCAATGTTGCTTGCTTGGTTGGTCCGTCCGTCTCTCCACCACGCTCTTGAGGATTTAGATAGGAGAAAATTCCCGGGCCTGTATTTCTAACTAATGAGCAAGACTATAAGAGAAGGCAGTCCGTATCGGTGTTACTGGAAATAAGATTATTTTCCGTCAGATTTACCTTAAATAAGAGGGCATCTTAAGAAATTAGCATCATTTGTACCGCCATTTTTGATAGGGCACCTCTATACTAGTGTCAAATATGCTATAGAAGTTAGGCTGAATGAAAGGGGTCCGCGTTGTACCTAAAGTTTTCTGTGTAATTGCGAGCTGACTCGGTCACAAAGGCTTAAATAAACTACAAAAATGGTAGACAATCTACAGAAGGGTTCTATACCTGTAGATGTACAACTCTGCAATGAATCACGCTCTTTAAATCTTAGCTGCTGCAAATGAAAAATATTTGATTCAGATTTATGAAACTCGATCTCTGAAATTTAAAGTTTATATGCATACACGAGTGGAAATCTTTGCTGAATGACATGCAGAGTGCATATTATTCAGCAGTTAAGTTTTGGCTCTTGGGATCATTTTCATCTGGCAGATTTCGTTTTTTCCCTTTTTCAATCTGGGCTCCAGTGCAAACTTTTTGATACCCGCATTGTCCAACTTTTTGAAATTTAATTGTTGGAAATATATCCATAAATTTCACGAAATATGTCCCCTGTATTTCTAGTTTATTATGGGTCATTTCTACGCCTACTGACTTGATTCCAACCTGTATACTTCTCGCTATGTATTAAATATTTTACGAGATTCAAATCTTCATTTCACGTTTTGCAGATTTCGTTCAGAAAAGCCAAGGCCTTAAAACTTCGAAGTAAAAGTTTAAGAATTATCTATGACGTATCCATCTTGGTTAAAGTATCCTACAGCAATGCAGAATATTGTTCTCTCAATTATCAAGCACAATATCACTGCATGCAAAACGAATTAAAGCGAAGGACAAAAACATGTTAGTCTCAAATTTAATTTCATTTAACAATTTATATCATTTTAAATATTTCTCTTCGCTGATGATTCAAGAAATCAGGAAATGGAAGAATTAGGCAATCAGTGGATACAGAAAGCGTTGTTCATGGCGCAACTTTGATCTGATAAAAATGTATGAATATCCTTAAATATTGGTGCCGATCGGTCGTGAAGAAAGAACGATATTTCAGTGAGTATACGATATCATAAGCCGTTTGAAAATTGAAAGTATTATTTTGTTTTGCGTATTACTAAACAACTATTTATCCCAAAGGAAAACGCTTGAACAGAGAATATAAATATAGCATGTCGAGTATTTCAGAACATCATTTTAAATTCATGTTTATTCCAGTTGATGAGAGCAAATTCTTAAATCTGAAATGTAGTTGATGCATACATTGATATTCATATGAATCTTTGTAAACTATTAAGCACACCTATTTTGGCCTAGGTTAAATTATTGCATTGAATATAGTAGTCACTTCAAACTCCATAAATTGGTTGAAGCATAATTCTTAAGGATCTTCAGGTACCACTTACAGGCACTCGGCCTGAAGAAGGGCTCAAAAATTATTTTCAAAATGCGTTCCTCTTTCGAGACAGTGGACGCTTGTGTCAGAGGTCCGACCTGCTCTGTGTCCTTCGCTGTCGTGTAGTATGAAGATATGGTCACCACGACTCCGAATATTGTATCGTAGAATGACAACATTATTTATATGAGGAATGTGCTCATTTTTTAAGGCAAAACATTGGTTTAATCTAATTCAATTTTGTGCCATTGAGCATGAATAGTAACTATTTTGATAAACCGTGCGATAAAATGCGGAAGACTAAGTGCATATTTAAGATTCACAAAAAATATCCACGCATTAAGTCAACAGCATTAAAAAAAAAGATAATACAACAAAAACATTCGGAAGAGTATAAACGGATATGGAGACGTACACGAAGTAACAATGTTCAAATGATGGACTTGCTAGAAAATAAAATGATTAAATATAGAGGAAAAATTTCTATTATAAAGCAACCAATCAGAACAACACTTCATTTTTGACACTTAAAGTGCGACCATGCACAAACATGGCTAGAAATTCAAGGACGCACAACACAAAGGACAAAAAGAATTTAAGAGAACATTGCACATATGATAGTTAGGAATTTAGAGGCACACAATACAGATGATAGTAAGAGAAACACAACACAGATAATAATTGTTAAGATTTAGAAGCACACAAAAAAGATGATAGAAAGAGTTTGAGAAAACAACTCAAATGTTGATTAAGAATTTCTGGGCATACAACACCTACGATGGTTAGGGCGCTCAATTCGACTGAGAGAATAAATTCAAGGAAACATTGCACGAATGATAGTCTAGAATTGAAGGGCGAACATTACTAACGCTAGAGCGAATTCAAGAAAACCTTGCACAGATGATGATCAAGAATTCAAGGGCAGCCAGTTCAGAGTACAGTAAGGGCCGGACACGCTCACACCCCTGGCCCAAACCTAACCAGGCAGGAACCAAGGGCCGGTACTTAAGGCCTCTGGGGGCGCTCGAGGGCATCAGTTCAGTTTGGGGACTCTAACGAACGACAACGAAGCTTTCCTTCTCACTCGCCCGCTTTCCTTGTGACTGTGACAATCCTGCTTTGCGTTACGAGCAGCATGTTGTGTGGGGTCAGGATCTTGGTGAGTTGCGATCGTCGAGGTCATACTTGAGAAGCGTTACTCGAGGTCACTCTCGTAACGCCTTGTTACTCTGGGTCTCAGTTTGACCGTCGTGTTAAATGGGGTCTTATTCAAATTGTTTTGCTTTTCGAGGCTTCACTTGGTGAATCGCGTTCTTCGGGGTCCAACTTATATAGGCAAGTGAGGTGCACTAGCTTATAATTTTACACTCATAATGACATTCTGGCTCAACTTGTGAAATTGGGTAACTGCTAGTCCCTCTGAGTTAGGTTCTCATACTCGAGATCATACTTAATTTAAGGGTTTGTAAATGCATTGCGTAAATGTTCATTATTAGTGTTGCTAATGCTAGTGAGGCTTGTGTTGTTATCATATTACCCTTCACGTTCATCCTAGTTTTGCTTGGAGCAAAACATGAGATTCACATTGTTTTCAGGGTCAGGTTAACTGAATGTTTCGAGTTGAATATACTCTACACAACCAAAAGGATCTTATCAAGAAGCCATTACCTAGCTTCCTTGCCACGCTGAAGTTTTTGAATAACTCAAAATATTCAACGTATTTTAGGCACTTTCGTAATATTTAATGTATCTGGCTAAAAACTCTCTTAATTGGACGATTAACTTAGTTTGACTGGCCGTAGACACGACGAATATATTTAAATAATATTTTTTTTGTCAATATTTTGAGTTTTGTTTCTAAGCATCGATAAACTTAGTTTCGATCTTAAGGCATAGAGTTCACTTACAAATCATGCTTGAAAACTATTTACAAACTAAATAAGAGGCAGCTTTTTGAGGAGCTTTAGGCCTAATTTCCTGCAATCGCACTGATGGTATCACAAATGCTAGAATAGCAAAAAAATGCAGCGTGGGACGATTGATCGATTCGGTTTATGAGAATCATCATCGAAAAAACACCTATTGTCCACTTCGAAGCAAAAAATCGATGACAAAACCGTAGCCGTGTTGGCGATGCTTCAAAAAATTTTCAGCCATTGTCTTGGTATTGTCTGAAATGAAACATACATAAACGTACTTGATTCTTAAACAAAAAAACATATTCATTGTCTATGTATTCCAAGTGGAGACACGTGAACATCAGACGACCATCAGCCCGTCACTGTCACTCTAACTTCCTCGTGGAGGGACGGATGTTAAATCATATCGCCTCGGTCACTTCATTGAGAATTATGGTCACTTCAAAAAAGAATATTAATGTTGTACTTATTGGGAAAATGCTTCAAAATATTCACTTAACGTCACACATCTTATACCTTTGGAATGAAAAGAAGCCATAGATGAGCCATTTTGGTTGTCTTTGTAGTGAAAGATAATGAAATATTATGTATTGAGCAAGATAGCTCTATGCATAATGATTATCTCTTTCTACACTCTATCACGTACAAGATTATGTTGTGCATTTTCATCAACAGCACAAAAAAAAATCAAAAATAAACAATCTGTTTCCCACACGCAGAAGTACCGGCGCTGTGGGAGCCACAGCGTCATTGCGCTCTTGGTGCTTTCTTTTCTATGTCAGAAATTGGATACTGAGAAACACTGCGTCGCTGGAACTGTGATTGCTGTAGTTCCATTTGAAATTTTAATGGAAATTTTCATTGCTATTGACAGTGAGCTTATGGATTGCATAATGCACAACTGCAAAGAAAGAGTTGAAAAACAAATTCTCTACTTCAATATATTCGCCTATATCGAATGAAACGAGGGTGATGCACCAGTCGCTGGGAGTTTTTAGTCAGACAAATTTGTGTGGAAATTTCATTAGCTACAAAAAGAGTGAATAAATCTAGAATTGAACTTCGCTTTTCACTTCTGGACAAGATATTCGGATCATAGATTTTTTCTTCCAGCGTAGTCATTTCGAAATCTCCCACACAGGAAAAAATTATCGTATTTTGNATGTAATTAATATGACCAAGATCTCAGACTGTGACGGGCCACAAGTTTATTATGCCTATTGATGTAGTCCGTCCCTAATTTTGATCTTCACTTTAAAAATTTACGATTGGAATTAATCAAATGCGTGTTACGATATTTTCCTAGATGACAATTTTCAAGCATTCTGTTCAACAAATTTGCCTATGAAAGTTTTTAAATTGTTTGAACAAGTGATGGATCCATGCATCGGAATTGGGTGTCATGACCCCATGTTATAGAGCTGCATACGTACAGGAGCTGAGTATCGAGCCAGGGCTTGGCAACTCATAAATACGCTGCTTTTTGTCTCCTATCTCAAGTTTCGTTGCTAATATAATACAGAAAACTCGTTTCAAGAGCAATGTCCGAGTTTTGCTTCATTGTTGCGCTGTTATAGTCCATGTCAGCACTCCAGAGCAGCTTTCAGTATTCCTTTATAGGTTCGTACGTATTTATCAGCTCATTCATAAGGTTTGATTTAAGACTTCATTTGTAACGCTTTTTACTATTAGCATGAATTGTCGCTTGGAATGACGAGTCGCCGATGTGATTGTGGTAGTCTGTGGTAGGTAGCACAACTTGTGCGAGCTGTTGTACAGCGCATTAGGTAGGAATGTTTTACAGGTCGACGTAGCTTAAATAGTACGACTAATGAAACCATAACAAACAGTCTACGAAGTCGTTGTATAAAATCTTGACCTTATCGTCTTAAATGAAACATTTGCTATGCTTGAAACGATATTTTTTAATCATTTATGAAGCGTGGCTTGAATGATGTGATATAGTTCACAACCGTGAAAATTAGAGAATTTTACGGTAAAGCTCAGACTTTTTCTTAACACACATTTTTTTCGTTTGTATTTAGGCTATTCTTCCCCTGTGGAGCAATAGTTTTATCTATCCAAACTTTCAGTATTTAACATGAAACACCTGGAGCATAAATTTTAGATTTTCAACCCCGCAATATTTAACATCAAAACGCGAAGCCTCAATTTTCCTTTCCGAGCTGGCCGTATTTGACATCAAACCAAGCCTTGGAGTAACAATTGTATCTTTAAGGCCTAGCAATATTTAGCACCAGGCTTGCTGGAGAACAATTTCACCCTTCCAAGCTTGCAGTACTTAACATCAAGCGTGAGGTTAGACAACCCTATGCCTAAGAAATACGGTCACTCTAACTCCACCGTCACGACGCTCACGTCTTTTCGCTTCGTTAATCCACAGATCGCAGTGCCGTCGCTCAGTATAAGGAACGTACGCCGCAAAATGAGCCGTCTGTTCAGAGAACAGTTCGAGAAACAGAGCACAAGTGACTGTACGAAATCGAATTGGGTTTCGTAAAAATTTACGCTAACAAAGAGAATTAGAACAAAAAGGAAGGTACACGTACATGAATCGTGACTGACAGACTGGTGTTAAGTTTCAGCCAAGCGTAAGACTTGAAAAGATATTGGAACACAGAACTTCACAAGAAAGAATTAGATTCACAACGTATGACTAGGAAGAAAGTCAGGTATAGCGAATACAATATAAATGCATAAACCGTGATTTGGAATGTCGTTCGAATTCTATGGCGCGCATGACTTGAGGAGTAGTTTATAAAGGAAATTCTTTTTCAAAAATGTAAAGAACGGCGTCATTGCGAAAGAAAAAATATGGAACTGAGTTTTCATATGTTTTTCAAGTTTAACATGCATTTTTGAGTTTAACCTTTGAATTTATATTCACTGCTGGTTTTCTTGTGGGACTACACATTATACAACGCCTGAATTACATTCTTTTCACTCGCCTGTTTAGAAATTATACTTCTGAATCACACACTTTGCAAGAAAGATTTAAATACTCGTCTAATTTGCTGCGCATGATTGGAGTCTTTAAATTGGCACATAATAACTATTGTTACCTGTCTCTCTCCCTTTTGCAGGTAGCTTGTAGCTTGGCGGCAGCGAGCGCCACAGCAGCACCACAAGGGGGCGTGCCAGTCCCGCCTTCCCCTCAGGTGAGATGGCATGCAAATTGGAATCGTAAAATCACAAACTGGAAAGAGGGAAAGCTCTGCAGGTAGTTCTCAACGCACGATTCGGCTCGTGCTCAGAATCTTTAGTAACAGGAATTAAAATACATGTAGGATGCAATGATACTACATGTCTGTGCTATTGACTCAAGAGTACATAAAAATCAATGATTATGATTAATACCTGCCTAGAGAAATCCGCGTTGCTGTGATTTGTTCCTCCATCGTTTCGCTGTTGTTCCTCCTTCAGTGGGAGGAAGTGACACAGGATTTTATCAAAGCAATTTTAGCACCTAGCTTACAGTGCACGAACGTTATGATCTCAAATTAAAATTACTAGCCTTTCAAGTACCTTTCGGTGTGTTGAGTCTAGGTGGAATACATACAAAAGCGTTATACCGAATAAAAACTCACAACTCTTGTCCAAACATGTGTGTTTTTCTACAGTGGTCTCTTGGAATGCAATAGTTCGAGATACTATTTCGAGATTTACATTTAGCGTTTCTGGAACTGCCAGAGAGAGCTATGTCAAAGTGATGTAGTATTTAACTGCGTTGGTAGAACTCTTATAAAGCAGTAAACTATACAACCTATACAGCAACATATAAAGGGGATCCTGAGTGATAGCTTGTTTAGACTAGCTCTCTATTTAATATTCTAACTTTCGTTTGCACCAAAGTGTTGTGGCACTCTAGCACATAGGCTTTGGAGTTGGAGGTAATATAAAATTTGCAGAAATGTGTACGGTAAGTGCGTACGGACTCAATAATGATACGGATTATACATTAAAAAGAAAAAAATTGCACTCAATGTGTACCACAAACTAAAATTGGTACTACAAATAATACGCGAAGTAATAACCAATAAATTTTCTAATTATGAATAAATTAAATGATAATACGAGTGTTGGACTAAAATACATGGAATGTAAGCACTTAGTCAGAATTACCTATACGACACTAAATTAATTCAAATAAAAGCCAAGCACGTACGAACTCTATCTTCATGAGAATAGTATACAATATAATACAAAACACATATATAAGTAATCCATTTATCCTTATTTCTGCAGCCAGTATTGAAGACGTACCCCATCATACCGTACAGCTACCAGTACGAAGTACAAGACGCTGTGACGGGCAATTACCAGAACAAGGCCGAGATGAAGGCACCTAACGGTGACGTGTACGGGTCTTACTCTGTACTGATGCCTGATGGGTACATCTACACCACGACCTATAACGTCACAGCCACCAGCGGCTACGTCGCTAACCTCGTCAAAACCTTAGCGACGCAGCCGTTCGTGGCAAACATCGGGAACGTCAACGTCGAAGCTGCGCCTCCTGAAGCTGGTGTGGGGTCCACGCCCGCTGTATGAGTCATAGATTTGGAACTTGTGTTAGGTGTGTGAGAGCTGTTCCAGATTTCAATGTCTGTTTTTAATAAACTGTCTTTAGCTTCAATCGTCCTTAAAAAGCTGCCCCAACCGAAGCAGACTCTCAGTTCTTAACGGCGCTTTAAATGGTCCCTTCGACCCTCTGTATTCCTCTAGACTAGACTTCATTTGCCTCTAAAGATCCTTGAGACAGTGCTTAAACTAATCTGTAAATGGTCTCTTTAGGAACGTTTTGGTATAATTCTTGAAAGATGAAATTATAAGCGCTCCGTACCTCGTTGCCTACCATTTGAAGTTACCAATGCATTCCTACATCTCTACGTAGTTACGATGTGCGTTCTATTGACGCATGTAAGGATTATTTTGTTCAGTTAGGGGGATTCCCAAACGAAGGAAAATCTCCCATGTGACTTCAAGGTTTCCGTCCAGAACCAGACTGAGGTCCCAAACTCGTGAACGAATATTAAAAAATTATAACTCTTGTTTTAGTTGGCGCCTGCGTTGGTATAGATTCACACATCAGTTGGAATGAAGCAAATTTTACATTTGTAGGCTTATATTAATTTTACGATAACCTTAAGAGTAGTTTGAAATGTAAGAAAATTTGGAGTACATAATGACAGCAAGTACCTATTGCGGTAGGTTTTAGCTACCTGAAAAAAGTTTAAGTATTTACCTCGTGTTTCGCTTTCTATTTGAATGTTATTTGATTTATAAGAGAAGCATACTTATACAAATCGCTTCAGAAACCCATCTAGTGACAATTTGTTTTAGGATTTAAACTGTATTCCTTCGCCTTAACTGCTGCCGTCCCGAACGATTCTCGTCAGCGTCAACACGAGCGCATGCTTATCTCCGAAACGATCGTGAATAAAGACTTCGGTCGGTGCTCTCCGATGAAACCTTAAGTTACAGCTACCACTTTCAGAACCTATTCAAAAACACGAGTCGCAACGTCGCTGTGTACGCGCTACTGTACGTTAAAGTTCGTTATCTTCGCTAGAACATTCGTCCGGTTTGCGAGCACACGTCTGGGCGGCCATCAGCGGCCAAAAAAAACTCGAGGAAAGAACAGAACTGTAGAAAGAAACAAGGAAGCGTAGATTTTTACATGGAAAGCAGAGGCACCGTTACATATATTACGTTTGCAAAAAATCTGTTCAATTTGAAAAAAAATTTGACCTGAGATGTATATTTTAGATTGTGAAATTATTATTAACTACATTGTAGAGTTTTTCGTGTCTTATTTTGTCCAGTTCGTATAGTAATTTCCATGAAACTATTCTTTCACCTTCAACAGTGCTTCAAACTTGATGATTTAAGTTTGTGCCATAAACAGGGTAGGTGAATAATTACACTTAAAAGCAATTGGTAACTCTTGCTTTTATCATTACTTTTTATTTTATGTTTATTTACAAGATCACTCTTAGGTAAAACCTAGCTTCCAAGTTTCAGCTTCAGGCACATAAGAAAGTTTAACAATCTTGCTCTTAAATAGAACCACTGACTGAACGTCGCCAATGAATAATAAAGAATCTATAATAAAGAATGCAATAAAAATGTAAGTCATCAATGCAAAAATCCGAGAAACGCCTCAGGCAATGACCGAAGCGCACGATTTTGTTCAGGTTCTCGATGAAATAAAACATGAGAATGCTTGCCTCAAAAGTACCGATAACGAAGTACCGAAAATTCCTCACTTTGTGATTGTTTAAAAGAGATATAACAGACGTTAATGCAATGCATCTTGAAATGAATAAAAAAGTACTGTTGGTCCAGTCGAGCGTGCTTATGAAGTTAAGAGTGGAACTGCCGCCGTTTCTCTAGTGTATACAAGAAAGAAACGTAGCAGAAGACATTTGAGAGGACACCAAAAAAATTTTTATTCGAATTTTTTTCTGAAAAATACTCGATAATGGTTCGAAGCAAATCTGTTACACTGAATTTTGGAAATGAAACGAAGATTATTTACTTTTTTGCAACCCTAAGAAAGGCTTCTAATTTTGTCCGACTGCTGCTTATAAGACCTTTCTGAAATCTTTCTGCAATAAAATAAAGGAGAATCCCGGAAGCGCGTTTTCATTTAATTTTTTATGAAATATTTTGTAGATTGCAAGATAAAAATTAATTTTGAGTTCAATAACTTTGTTGAGCTAGAATAAAAGTTTGGTTAGCTCGCTGGTATTGATGAGCGGGAACATCTTAGTAAAAATATTTTTATTGCCTTTTGTGACTGAATTTAGCTACCTATGTCGCAATTTTTCTAGCATTTAAAACAAGCCTCACATCATACTTTTACTTTTAAAAGCTTACTTTAAAACTTCACCACATTAAATTTATGAAGGAATCTTTAGAGAAACCACTAAAAGATATTATCATACCAGTTAGTAAAGGACCGCTAGTGACAGGAAATTTTTACAGAAACCATCAGAAATATTATCATGCTGGATAGCGCAGGACCGCTAGTGACTAGACCGAGAAAGAGAAGCGTGTTTCCACACGAGGGTAAGACCGTGTTGGAGTTTCATACGTGGATATAACACTAAGAACAGGTGTTCAGCGGGACAGGAGTTTGGAAACACGTGTGGTCCACAAAATGAGGGCGTACCCGAAGTCTTCATGCAGTGGTGAGCCAACAATTCTTTCACATACCAAGAAGAGGTGACGAGAAACACATCTCGCTCTCAAACCAGGACGTAACTTGTTCCCTGAACGAACTTATAAAGTGCATTCGTGTTCCACTTGACTTAGAAAACAAGGTGAGTGTGTTCTAAGTTTTGACGCGAGAGAGTATACGAGGCAGTACTGCAAATCATCTTCCTGAGGTTTGACTAAGTTTTCACTACAAAATGTTTCCAAATTTTCCAATGAATACTTTATTATGATGTAAACACAGTGTTGCTAGCTTAGAAGTAAACGCTTATGTGGTCAAATAAGTCATTCTATTTTGTTCAGCGATTTGAATGCGAGGAATAAAGACTACAGCGGAGCAAGAGTGATCTTAAAACTTCAGTCCTTCTTAGCTCAATTGTGGTGATTTGTGAACACTTCTAACATTCGATTTTGTGTTGCCTTTTCTGCCATTGCAATATCAATGAAAGTTTCTACGTGAGTTCCAGACATATTAGTTATTCGTCATCGTCTTTAAAGTCGTTTTCTGTTCAATATTTTTGGTCCCATCGACTTTGAATCCCTCCATTCTTTGTTTTAGTTCACCGAGATGATGTGAAAGAATGGGGACATAAATGTTGTCAAATAGAAGTAAATTTATCTCTTGAATAGTAACTTTATTTTTACGCCACGCAGTTCTTTAGCGCGCCATCAACCGAGGATGTTGCAAGTGAATTGAAAGTTTGATGCGCTCAGAACACCGAATTCCAATGTCGCTCTGTAGCCTGACTTTTGATCTTCGCAGTCGAGTCTAATTTCCAAAATCATTACTTTGCAAAGCATCTGAAAATGCCCATTATTCCTAAGAAACTTTGCTTTTTGTGCTGTACTTGCATTACAAAATTGCCGGCGTCGTACTGAAGGAGAGAAAACTTGAAAATTCCCTTGCGTGACTACAGAAGCAAAGTTCCCGCGTTACAATTATTTTTGGGTAAAAATGACTCTTTACACACAGCAAAAATTCACAACTGAGATTTGTTAAAGAAACGAATTTTCTTAGGCTTCATAGTTCAAATATCTACCTGCAAATACGACAGAAACGTGAAGTGGCATAAAAAAAGCTCGGTGACGACTTCTTAAATTTATACTAAGATATTTCTAGCGTATCTTAATGGAAGAAATCGGGCCGATGCAAACACGGAGCAGGCTGGTTGTGTTCTCAGGCGACCGTCTATCATTTATTATAGTAAATATTATTTTCAAATATACCTGAGAGCGTGGAGCAGGAAATTTTATGTCGGTACAAGATTCGAGGAAAGTTTTATTGCCTCTCACTAAATGAGCCAATCGATGATAAAATTTCTTTCAAAGTGCTTCGAGATGCGTGACTGCTAGACTCGGAGCAGGAAAAAATTCTAGTTTGGGCATCACATGACTCCGATGAAGTGCGCCATTTTTTGAAGTCTGGTCTACTGTTTGCGTCACGTCAGATCTACAACCAGGCCCTGGTGAAGGCTTGAAATGCGAGTGGAAGAGAACTATAATCAAACGTGTGATATTGGGTGCCATTTAACTAAGGACATAAGACGTGTGTTGTGCCGACGTTCAATGCGAGGGCGGCTGGCAACGTTCGGACTAGACATGAACAGTCCTTTTCCGTAATGGGACCCAGACTCTTCAACTCTCTCCCCAGAGATCTGAGAGAATGGGATGGTTCCCTGGACGTCTTCAAAAAGAAGCTGGATAACTTTCTACAAACTATCCCCTATCGGCCTCCCTTGCCTCACTACCATCAGACGGCAGAGGGAAACGGTATCATTCAACAGCTCGCGGATATGCGAAGGGACACCATGCGCACAAACCGGCAGCACTCCAGTGTGACCAGGGCATAGAGGCCCAAACATCTTCAAGATATTCAAGGCATAAACAGGTGGAAATCGAGAAAAGATGTGAAAGCGAATTCAAATTTGAAATAATTTTGCCCACCAACACAGGGAGCTACAGCATTAAAATCGTCGCTGTGTAGAAGCTGTAAAAGTTATGCGGAGGCGGAAAAACTGGAAAGAGGAATGGTTTTGCAAGGAGCGATGTGTAGGATTCTTTCAAACAAATATCGTTGGTCAGCAGCATCTGTACGAGTAGTTTGAGTAGCATCGGTGCTAGCGATGTGGAAGAAAAGTTTAGGTGTAGTTTTTAGCGATGGATTCCGACCCTGTTGAAGCGTATCCGTGGTTACCAACGTAAGGGATAACTAAAACCCAACAAAAACACCCCAACATATGGGGTATTTTTTAATCACCTATTGACTGGTCTTAAAAATACATCAAATTTCGTCGATTTAGAGGCATTCGAGTCATGAGGTGATTGAAAACTCTAAATCCATTAGATTCAAAACAAACTTCTTAAATCAAGCGGTCAAATTTTACCCACGGATGTGGAGCAGCTTCTTACGATGCGGACGAATGAAGCAAAATTGTAACAGAAAATTGTCGTCCAGATATTTTGACGATGTGGCGTCAGCAAGGAGTGTATTGAAGCTATGATTTTTGTAAACACAGCTGACACAGATTCTTACGATTTGTATGTGCAAGATAATTTCCAAGTGCCACTTGACGTTTTTCGCGTCAATCAGTTCTTGGAAAAGCGTATAGCCATGATCCCAAAGCAAGCATCTGATATTTAATGCAAGTTGTACTCAAGCATGATAATGCCACAACCCACTCTGTAAAGCAGACCTAGAAATTAATCATCCAGAACTTTCAAAACGCTGAGTCATCGTTTCTGCAGAGATTCCAAGACAGTGAAGTTTTGAAGCATCTCTCGAGTTTCAGATTATTGTTTGCTACCTCCAAGCGGAAGATTTATTAACAAAAAATAATAAACATACCTACCTCGATATATATTCACTAGATATATTTGCATGGGAATTAAAACAAAATTTAACAATAATCAATGACAATGAGAGAAACACAGCACTTTTCGGGCTGTCTGGCATGCTGACAATCAGCTTTGGAGCGCCCCTGAGAGTGTCACCATAAAATCATAGCTTTCCCGATCTCGCTTAAAACGTCTCCAAAACTACATTCGTTTCCACTATCGATGAAATGAAAAGCTTTATTTACTCGCGCTTTACGTCTTCCCCGAAAATCGAATACAATTTGAAGCGGATATTTTTAAACCAGTACACAGGACGCACTCGTTAACGCAGATAGTCTTTCATAAATACATCGTTTTTAAGTTATACAAATCTCTTTAATCGCTGCTTATTCCAGTTTCTCAACTCCGTTCAAAAATAGATGTGTTCCCCTTCTCTCCAGATCGCAACCATGAACGCCATTTCCTTGGCCCTCGGGACAGTCCTGGCGCTCCTCCTGGCACCGTCAGCCCAGGCCTTCTTCTGGTCTTGCCCAGAATTATCTTCTGATGAATCCGTTTCCAACACTACAGCAGTCATGGAAATGGTGAGAGACCTATCGGAATAATTTTTGTCCAATTTAAAAAAATGTATTGTTATTCATCATTGTTTCATTTTGTAGTACACAGCTTTTCTCTGAGCTAGCGTATTTCACATTGTGACAAGGTGCTCAAAAACTAACGCAGAATAATGTTGCATAAACGTTATCATTCGAATGAAATTCATATGAAATAATACATTTTCCATTCCCACAACCGTGCCCCCTAGATGAGCTCGATTTTCCCGGCGAAGGTGTACCTGAAGAGGGGCGAAGACGGAGAAATGCTCTACTCGTGCATCGAAATTGCAATTTTCGACGATTACCAAGAACCTGCGCCCGCACAACCCACACCGGAAAGCAGGTGGTTCTTGGGGTGCCTCTTTGGCTGTGAAGAAGCAGAAGAAACTCCAGTGCCTTACAACGCCACCATCAACTACTTCATGGAGTGCGTACCACGATAGGGGTAGTCACCCTAGCATGGAACGCTAGATCGGTTTCAGTAAACAACCGCTTTACATCCCTCCCCCACATAGAACGCTAGATAAGTTCCGGCAAACAACCGCTTTACAGTCGACCTGTGCGTAGAATGCTAAACCGGTTTCAAAGCAACTAGTCTACAGTCGTCTCCCTCATTGAGAGCAACATAGAGAAATTCCATCAATGATAACACATCCATTGGAATTTCGGTTCTGCGTGAGATGCAAGTCTCGCACAAAATTATTTCCTATTTTTTGTTACAACTAAGAAGTTTATTCGATACACGCTCTAATTCAACTATCTCAAAGTCTATTTTTGAAGCAGGGGTCAACACAACTAGGCATAGTTAAAAGCAATTAACAATTATACTTAAATAGGTTTGAATAGAAGTCTACCCGCAACTGAAGGGAGGGGAGGGGGGATGTTCGTAGTAATACAGGGCTGAGGGAAGGTCGGTAGTCAATGAGAGTGAATGAAAGTGCATGAAAGTGAACGAGAGAACATAAAAGTGAATGAGAGTGCATGGAAGTGAATGAGAGAGCATAAATGTGAATGAGAGAACGTGAAGGGGAATGAAGTGCATGAAAGTGAATGAGAGAGTATGATAGTAAATGAGAGAATATGAAAGTGAATGAGAGAGTATGAAAGTGAATGAGAGAGTATGAAAGTGAATGAGAGAATATGAAAGTGAATGAGAGAGTATGAAAGTGAATGACAGAGTATGAAAGTGAATGAGAGAATATGAAAGTGAACAAGAGTACGAAAGTGAAGGAGAGCATGAAAATGAATAGGGAAGTATAAAAATGAGAGAAGTCGCAGGCGTGCAGTAAATGCTAGGAAAAAGAGAAGGAAAAAATTCTAAAATGGAAGGAGAAATGCGTTGCCAGCGTGCGGGCGGGTGTACCAGGTACCCTCGGTGCGTGACTAGGTACCAGCATCACCACGCAGGAATTTCCAGGGTTAAAAGGAAATACCCACAAATCAGGCTTATGTATGTCTTTATCCTATCAACTTCCGACAGGTTAACTGAATTCCCGGCAGGTCGCTTGAATTTTTGAACAGGTCCATTGTTTTTAGCATACTGTAATATCTATCTTTTCTTGTTTAATAATAATATTTTCGCATCACAGAATGCCATTTTCGTCACTGTTAAGAATGTGGCCTTGAGTTATAAATCTCCTTAAGCTTCTGCGTGAATTTTCCAAAGCTTTATGCGGGAATGACTGTTTTCAACAGGGGAAAGCCTCACACTGCCTACACCAACATCTCAGTCATGGAAAAAGACGGCGGACTGGTTGTGACTCTCATGGGCGTGCCGGACAAGAGTGAGTTCCCATCTTCTTAACTAGTACAACAATAAAACAATAAATGAATAAAAATATTTTAAACGAAGTGTACCTCGGCTTTTAACGAGAGCGGGTAAAAGTTGCTTGAATCCTTTGCGTTCGTTTACAGCTCGTCAAAGAATAAAAACCCTCACGGAATTATTTTTGGTTATTCTCTCATACACTGCTTGACAAATTGCACGATAAGAAATGCTCAATTTCGAGGACGTATTATAGTTTCAGCAATAGATTTCATCCAAGTTATATTATTATTGAGCCTAAGTTATAAAATCATTGTTCTTTTAAGTTTTATTAATATTACCGGGACGAAAATCTTTACACATCGGTTATGTTTTAGAATACTTGATCCGGATCATGAGATGAGTAAAATAGCTAATATTCTAGGAATGATTTTAGTTTCACTGCTTAATGTACCATGGTTAAAACCGAAACAGAAAATTTTGTTAGTTTGTAACAATATTCAGACTGCTCAGAACTAATTCGGAGAAATATTTTTAGCATGATCATAGTTCACTGTGCTTTCAACCAGCGAAAGCGATTAAATGCATGGTGAACAAATACAGGAACCATTAAATGAAATTTACAATTAATTTGCATCTACTTGCGATGGTTCGAACTGCTCTCTCGTGTCATTCAGGGTTGCATTTGGTTTACTCTGAATGGCTGTACATAAATATCTAGATACTTCCAATTATGGTATTACAAGCTCTAGCATACTACTGAAATAGACTTCTATACATGAAAATGTTAATGCACTTACGCGCAAGAAAAAAGTATCTCTGCTGGCTACCCCGTTGTTGAACTGCTCTGTAATTCTATAATTAAACTATGACAAGAAATACTGGAACAGGAACGTTGAAACCAGATTTCTACCCTCATCTACAGTAGAGTAACTAGCTCATATTTTGAAGTACGCATAAATAAGGCCGCACACACATACCATAACAAACTATTCGGATTCAGGTCGTAAAATTGAAGCTCCTTTCAGCGCATAAGATTTTCGAACACCACAGAGAAAGGGAATTATATTTTCGTCGAGAATTCAGATTTTCTTTCAACTGCATTACGGATCAAAATGATCAGGGGGTAACGTAGTAACTTGGCTAAGCTGCTGGCGTGAAATCGAGATCACCTCTTAAAAGTATGCCTCAGCATGTTACCTTTGGATAAGGTTATTAAAAGGAAAGGACAGACCCACTGCACAACAAAAGGATGAAGATGGACAATACGTTCAAGGACCTGGATGAGATATTAGTGTCAGCGATGGTTTGACTATAACGATGATTTTTTGTCGTAATCAATCCACTGAGGGAAACATTAATTGTTTTTAAGACCTTCTAAAGAAATATTTAAATAAAGCGAAAATAAGTCACGGATCAGGTTGCAACAAAGCGACAAAAATAAGCCTACAATTTTATTGTAACATAATACCTGTCTGACATACTGCACAGTGTTCGGAGAGCGAAATGGGAAGACGAAGCTGCGGTTTGCTAGCATTGGAGACGGGTATTTCGTCTTGATTGACTGCAACAACTACTTCTTGAGCTTCGGACATACCAGTAAGTGTTGTGACCTTAGCATTACCCACCTAATTTTAGCCCCCTTGCAGTCCAATAGCTCTTCTAATTTGGTATAATTCTTTAGAAGTCAAATTTTTTTGTCTCCATCGGGTAACCTATCTTTCGGCTGTAATTTTGTATCTGTACAGTTAGTATCTAACTGATTTCGGGATCGATTTTCCTTCCTTTATTTTTTCTTAACATTCAATTGCAATAACGGCTTCTTAAGTTTTGGACGAACCACTATGTATTGTTACGTAAAGTAAGTCGTTCCTTACGTAAAGTAAAGTAAGTAAGGTAAAGTAAGGCATTCCTTCATCATTAACTTGTGACACCAGCCTACTTTTCATTCTACATTATTTAATAATTGTAAGTCACTATGGTCATTTTCACGTTTCCAATAAAGTTTTTTCCTAGGTTAGGTAATGTACTACCATATATATAGGTTAATTTTTGGTTTTCTTGCTCAAATTCTTGGGCTTTCCGCAAGAAGAGAAAGTTCGTCGGAAAATTGTTGTACCTTATTTTTGGATGTATGACTTAATTTATTAAGAGAAATTACTTTTCGCGATCAAATAAACTCCACAAAATTTTCGTAGCACCAAAATCCCAATAGCTTTTTCTCAAGATATCAAATATTGAAAAAGATGAAAACTATGCGCTACACCACCAACAACACAGCATCGAAAGGCTTGGAGCACGACCTGATTAGGACCATACCCAGTCCAATGTTTGCATGGTTAACACCCCAATATTCATTTAATTTTTTCACCGCTGCCTGTGCCATACATGCAACAGGATCCTAGAGTAAAAGCACTCGTTACAAATGAAGATAGTAATGACTTTCTAACGAAGGTGCTTGCTCGTTAGAGCTTCGTCCTCCCAAGATCTGCAACGATTACGGCAGCAAACAAGCGTAATGAACTCATCTGTACAAACGCTAGGCCTCCTCGAGGCGGTCGTTGATGCTTAGCGACTCATAGACGTCATGTCTGTGAATAAAGTCTCCCTCTGCATACAGCGCTAGATTGGTTCCAGCAAACAACCGCTCTACAGTCATCCCCCGCCTAGAGTGCTAAATCGGAGTGAGCAACTGCTCTGCAGTCATTTCTCGCATAGAGTAAAATTAGCTCGAGCAAGCATCAAATAGCAGGTAAAATATTTGGGCCATATGAAGTAAATCGAGCGTATTATAAGATTAAAATTCGAAGATAGAGCGATTGTTAGCTGGAACCGATCCAGCACTCTGTGCCGGTCACGACTATTGAAATACATATTATTTGTCTACTCATGTTTATGCCCTATTTTTGCTAACTAATTCTACATAAAATGGTTTGGTAATGGAGAATATGGAGAATATATAGCGAAAATATATTATAATTCATTAGCGATAATTTAAAATCTGTCACACTAAAAGCGCACAATATCCGAAAAAAAATTCTTCGTATCTCCAAAACGCAAATCCAACAAAATCTGCTCTCTTGAATGTTTCATTGAGCGTAATTTCAGATGGAGGAATCGATGATGACCCAACATATAGCTATTTAGACGATAATTTTTTTTTCCAGAATGCCATGACAAGGAACTATGGTGTTTGTATATATTTCTCGATGTTCTGTCTCGTCAGGATACTCTTACATGATGCTAACTCCCGACGCTGACGTCGAGGCTCTGATGGAGATGGACTGGAGATGCGTGGCTTCAGGTTTAGAGGAAGTAACTGAAACAACTGGTGTCTTACCAGGCGGGATCTGCAGTGCTTAGGCGGGAGCTTAATATTTTGCTTTGGAAGACATCCGCGACCTGCAACGAGCAAGCGTAAAGTTCCACTGTCCTTTCTGATTTAAATTCGATATTTCCTTTTCAACTAAAAACGCTTGTTCACTTTATTCGATGCAGTTGATGTTGTACTGTACTTGTTCGAAATTGGAATTTGACAACAAATAAAGTTATCAGTTGAAACTACTCGGTAATTTTTTTTAAAGCTTCATTGCAATTATGAAAAGCGTAAACTGATCATTTTTTCCAAAGTATTAAGAGGATACATGTCATGTAAGAAGGACATTGATTTTTTGATGCAGAAGTACTAATTTTTTTATCCTGTCAAGTAAAGTACACCTTACATAAGTGCACGATCTGAGCACGTAAGGTGTTAGCTCATTTCCTAAATGCACCGGCAAGGGCCGAGTGCTTTGGCGTACCGCAAAGATTTTAGAGAACTTGAGTGTCATTCAGAAATTAATAAAATGAATTACGAGGCATTTTCACGTAACCAGGGAGTACTTCTATTGGAAAAGGAAGCGTAAACCACATATTCCTCACATCCCTCACCACGCCAGTAGTTGGAGGGCATTGAAAGCCCAACGGTAAAACGTGTTGGAATTAATAAAGGTTCTTTTTTTACTCCACGAAAAATTAGAAAATTCCTGTTGAAAGGAAAAGACTTAACAAAATTTTATAGACATGAAAATGTATCGTTGTTTCCAGCTAATACCAGTTTCCAATAAAGCTAACACCGTATTAAAACAGTTTGACGAGCCTAGTAGCAAAAGGAAAGAAACTCACGAAGTACATAAAGTTTTTTTTCAATTAAGTACTCGGACGTTCTTTTCACCTGTGTACGTTAGGGGACATAAATTAAACAGCGAAGTGTCTGGCAATGGCGACTTCAGTTCTTCTCAGTAAAAATCTTCCTTAGCAATATGAAATAAAACCAATCGATTGGTGATTATTTTTTTGTTCAGTCCGATCGGCTTGGTGACAACAGAAATTTGTTTTCTGCATTTTGCGACCAGTTTCGTGACGACAGAAATAAGAAATATTCAAGTTTCTAATAACAATTTTATGACAGTAACTTTGAGCTAAAACAACACCTCGAACAGTGACCATCAAAATTAGGTCATGGCTAACTTTGCGATTTTTTGTCGAAAATAAAACGATCTGTATAAGCTCCCCGGACAATAAATCTGTCACCTCTTGTTTTTCGAGCTCGTTATTTACGACGTTCATTAATTTGATTTCAAAGCTGTGACCGAAATTCAGGTTGTATGCAAGTACTGAGCAGGCATCAGCCTTCATTTAGAGCTGGCAAAATATAAACTCGTGGCTTAGTTGTTCCACAACGGTGGGACGAAAGCAAGACATCTAGGAATAGCAAAAAGGGGCTATCACATTTGCTCGGGCTAATGGATGCCCAGTGAAGCAAGTACCGAAATTCACTACTGTTTCATGTTGTATACCTTATTCGGTATACCAACAATGGGAACAATCCGGTACATGGGGCAATTCATAGTAAAATTATGGTTGCAAGACAATTCGCCATGGGTCCCGAGTTGCTGACCTGAATAGCTTTGCATCAAGGGTGGAACTAAAGCGAAGCGTCAATGATGGCCTTTCTCCTTCTGTTTCTAAACTTACTCTTCGTACTAAGCTCAATTCAATGGATACATGGAGCTAAATGACCCGGAAACGGTCGATGTTAACCACTGTCCACAAGACCACTCTCATAAACTGGTCCAAAGCAAACACACATTGATGTGTAGAGGAGTGGAGATGTCACATGTGATCAGATGAAACACGATTCCGTCTTTATAGAAATGGCACCTGTTCTCAAACACATTGAATATCTGGTGTTGCGAAGCTTTCAACGAAGGTTGCGAGCAAGGGATGATATATGGATGAGCAGGTTGTGTCGTGTTCTAGGGCCGTTTCAACTGCACAGAAGTAGGTCTTTTAGTTGAGGTATCCGTATAGCTGAACCTACATGGCTACATTGAGCAGCTAGGTAACAAAATTTTGCCTTTTGTACATCATCTGAATGAAGAGAGGCATGTCATTTTACCTGTCTTTCAGAATGACATCTACCGGATACATCGGAATAGAACTGTCATTAATTAGCATGAGAGTCATTCGGGATACGTCCGGCATCTCGATCGGCCAACTAAGTCCCTAGCCATGAACCCAGTAGAAAATTTGTGGGGCCTCCTAGCACGACAAATTAGACGTCGAGAAGATCGTCCACGTACTGTGGCCTCACTACTAGATCAGTTCATGCAATAGTGGCTTCAAATCGACCAGGTGTATATTAGGAAACTTGTAGACTCAATGCCGCACAGAATTGCCCCAATTAGGGGTGCTCATGAAGTTCCTACGACATATTAGAAACAGAAGATGAACTTTTTGTCCCTAGACCTTATATATATATATATAAAGCACAAAGCTATAAGTAAATTACAAACCTTATTCAAAAAAAGTGGAATCAAACGGTATTTCAACCAAACTGATTTTCGTAACTAACACTTATAACAAAACGTAGACTACAGTATATATGCTGAATTGCATTCGCCAAACACATGTAATTTTTACCTAGGTTCATTCAAATTTCATATGAAATTTGGGTCCGTTATTTCTTGCAGATCGTTTCCAGTTTGGTTGTATATTTTTTTTGTTTCTTGCGTGAGCAATCTGACATCATGGCGAAAAGTAAAAATGCGGCTAATGATATGAAAAATTGCATTATTAGCGAACATGAAACTGGAATTAGACACCAAAACTCTCTAATCCAATGAATATGCTGAAATCGACAATTCAATCGATAACAAATAAATAAAATTATTTTGCCTCTCTAGCAATTATCCCAAGGCAAAAAATTTTTCTCGAATAGTCTGAAGCTGAGTCAGAGTGATGAAAGTCATCCGTCGGGTGACTATGAAAAACGTGGAAAAACATTCACCTGAAGAAAGTGTCAACGTTAATTCTGAGCACAGCGTCGAATATTTCACATGACACCCAGTTACCTGGACAACGCTTAGGAAGACACCTCTGCTGAAGAATGTTCGGCTAGTTTGCCAAGGGGCGTGCGGATAAAGAAAACGAAATCTGTAGACATGAGTTGGGGTCGAAAAAAAATGAAGTCAGCAACCAGATTTTTGTGAAGTATTTTTCGAGGAAACTTGGGAAAGTTCGCCTCTCGAAAATCAACATTCCTGCAATGAGGCATACAATAGAGGGTCCATAGTGTTACGCGGCTGCAGTTTTGCGTCAGATGTTAGTACGCTTTACCATGTAGCAGGAATATTTTAAGCAAATCGTCGAAGAAACTCGAAGAATGACGCCCTGACTTGGACGGAGATGGTGGTTCCAACATGACAGCGATCTGAAGCACAAAACTGAAAAAATCACTGAATGGTTTTACAAGGGAAACATCAAAGCCTTAAGATGGCCATGTCACCACACGTCAATCGAATCGAAAATTTCTCGTGAGAGTGAAAGCTCCGTGCTCGTGAAGATAAATAATCATGTTACTGTAAAAGGCCTGCAAAAAAGGATGAACTGAATTTCCTCATGATGCTTATTAACTTAGATAAAAATTGCAAAAAGCGTTTGGCGGACGTTATTCAGTTAAAGGGTATGTAACTGATTATATAATTATCAGTTATAAAAATATGATCCGCATGAAGAGTTTTGGACTCAGTGCTTTCCTAATAACATTGTGAATTTTTTATTATTTAGTATAGAAATCTAAAATTTTGGGTATATTTTTCCATATATGATGCTGAGAGTACAAGGAAGTTTGATTACCCTGAAATGAATTGTCTTTTAGGTATTGTAACAAGTGTAACGCTGACGTCAGCGTTTGAATAGCTTCTGCAGTCACTGGATACCTAAGTTAAATCATGAAAATGAATGACGTATAGCAGTCATTATAATGTTCTCTCGTTGCTGAATGTGGTGAAGCAGCTTATATATTCTGTGTACGATAACTTTTACTCAGACCTTCAGCAGCTCTAGCATCTAGTGAACGAGTCGTTATACCTACGTACTCAGCTGTACCAGCTAGCGAACTTCGTAGAGTGAGTACAGGAAGAATATATTGTAAAATGAATACAAGAAATAAGACTAAAACTATTTCATAACTCAAAATTTTTCTCACAAAATACCACCGAAAAGGTCTTAAACTCGCTTCTTCATTTCTTTGCAAGAGGAGTAAATTGTGTACAGTGTACACTATTGATAAGACGGGACGTTGTCACTCACGGAGACTTAATATTCAGAGCGTGGTTAAATAAAGGCAAAAGAAATATGTACATATATTAATAGCTCCTTAACGTTCCTCTGCCAATCGTGATACTTCAACAAATCCACATCTAAACTTAGCCTGCTTCAGGTTTATTTCATTTTTCACAGTCTTGCATAGAGTATTTCCTTTATGGTTTGCGTACAGCACGCCACGCGAGCCCAGGTCGAGTCTCGGTCGCCATGCTGGGCAGGTCTGCCCGCTGGTGCTCATCGCACCTCCTGCCGACTCATTTTGCCGGCCGCACCCTGAGGCCTTTGACGTGAAAATGAAATCTAAAAAAAATTTGATGAAGTGAGAAATGTTCTCTCTCTATTCCTAAAAGTAAAGATAAGACTTTTTATCTGCATTGACACGATTAATAAATGACCATGACTATGTTTGGGTACAATGTGAGCAGGCTTGTCGCAGGAGTTATTGGAGTCGTAGCTACAATGAACGCTAACGTATTGCATGCAGTGCTACACAATGTCATTGAAATTATATTGGATTGTATGCCATTTAAAAAAAAATGTATCTACGTTTGTTGATCTTTTGTTTATCCCCATGAGAGTAGGTTTGATGCATTCATTTTGAACCAATTCCCCGCTAAAAAAAATGCTTACATCAGAGGTGAAACTTTGCGAAACTAGGAGGAAGAATTTTTGTTAATAAAAACATTCCTCTCAGAGAGGAATGATTATTTATGAAAAGAGGAATAATTCCCAACTCAAAGGAATAATTAATTGAGGAAATGAATTGGTCTAATCAGAGAATGAACAATCTTACCACAAAAAAGCTAAATTCCCCCTTGAAAGCACGTCATTTTTGCAGGAAAGAAAAATCAAACCCTGAAACGAATAAGTGAAATCTCTAATTTCAGTAACGAGCTCCCAACTAGATTTTGTTTTCAATTATTTATTTATATTAAGATTAGTTTTGGTGTCATTTCCCGTTGCACAACCGCGCTCTGTTTCTCTCAAATTTCCTTTGAATTTCCATCCAGCGACTGCATCTCAAAAATTCAGCGGCAGTTCCCTCCAACCATCGCACCTGTAGCCTCGTTCCCTCCAACCGTCGCTTCTTGTAGCCTTGTTCCCTCCAACCATCACACCTGTAGCCTCGTTCCCTCCAGCCGTCGCACCTGTAGCCTCGTTCCCTCCAGCCGTCGCACCTGTAGCCTTGTTCCCTCCAACCATCGCACCTGTAGCCATGTTCCCCCCAACCGTCGCACCTGTAGCCTTGTTCCCTCCAACCGTCGCACTTGTAGCCTCGTTCCCTCCAACCGTCGCACCTGTAGCCTTGTTCCCTCCAACCGTCGCACCTGTAGCCATGTTCCCCCCAACCGTCGCACCTGATCTGGTGCTGTGTCCGCCATCGCGCTAAGTGAACAGAGCGGTCCCAGTGAATCTCGTGACTGCGAAATGCGTTAAAATTCAAGCCGCTCATTCATTGTGTTTGCCGAAATAAAAAAATAGTGTTTGCGAAAATAAATAATCCGACATATTTGTTGGTGTAATGGAAGCAAAATGAATTAAGACTGAATATACGTTTTTTATGAATGTACAGAGTATATAATTTTGCTTTCATTTGCCTCAGATTTCATATCCATTTGTTCGTTTTTTTGTGGAAAATTCTGGTGTACGTGCCAGGGTCACAACGC
>VOMN01115511.1:0-14146 GCA_014899125.1 Orchestia grillus
TATTTAATTCTCATTTAACGATGCAATGTGCATGCTACACTGTCTCACCCAGGCATAAAGCGAACTCTTCACTTTATGCGAGATCGTTTTGTCTGGCCTCACATGCGGCGTGAGGTGAAACACTTCGTTCAGAATAACCACGCATGTCAGTGTCTAGCAAAGTAATGAAACTGCGTCGAAGCCCCCAATAAATACGCACACACAAAGCTGCCATATAATCACGCACCACGAAGGACACTAAACACGAGATCGGACCCGAATCTTCACGACACAAATATACAAGTTAAGTGTGAACCCCTCCTGTGTTTCGATTATCCCAGCTTGGCCTAAACGAACGTACGCCTGAACAAACCCAACTTAAATTAGGATTATTTCTGGAGATTTAATTCATATGTTCAAGTTTGTTCTACGTCGTGGTTGGCGTCAATGTCGGGAAACTGTGTCGCGATACTTTTACCTTAATGACCTTCGTTAAATATTACTCAAAAAATAATTAAATCAATCATTCAAGCATATAGTTTGACTCGAGTAGTTAAATGAGCAAAATATTTTATCATAAAACACTAAAAATGGTGATTCAGTTACTTAAATGTTGTTTGAATCGGCAATCTTTCTCCTAATGAGGGAGAACATGCTGTAGTGTAATATTGATAGACAATTTTTACAAAAAATTCATAACAGTGAAAACTTGTATACACTTTTATTTGGTTTTATTGCCTAACGTTGTCATATATACACTTTTATTTGTTTTTATTTCCCATCGTGGTCAGATGAGAGTTTATTAAATGGATTAAAATCCATTTCCAAGGATTTGGGACATTTTTTTCTTAGGGTAATGTCGATTGCATTTAGGGTAGTTAAATCTTAGCTGCATGATGTGCTTTGCGGCCCTTGAAAATGTCATCCAGACCAATCACCAATCGCATGCGTCACGCAACTTGTTCACACATGAATTACGGCGGTTTTGTAGTGAAACCTAAAATTCTAGTCAATTTAATAGCTTATAACTGATTTTTTGATCTACCCGAATGGCTCAAATTGCAATGTTTCTAACTGATTTACAATTTGATTTTGTAAATCTGCTTATTCTCTGATAAATACCAGTGTAAATATTAAGTATTGTATGATTTTGAGTGATCATTGGCAACGCTTTTGAGCACAAAATTTAATTTATTATTCAATAGGGTCGTGAAAGTACTTGTGGCTGCTTTGGATAGTTTTGGCGTTCCTATCGTTTCATTATTGCTCTAAGTTTAGTAGCCATAGCTGAAGCAATAACCAGGTTGTAAAGCTACTAGAGTTCAAGTGGAAGTTATATGAAATTGAATTGAAAATTACAATGGTTATCATGCCTGAGGCAACTATATTAGATGTAAAAAATATGCTCTAGGTCATTTGTGCATTATATTTGCATCCCCACCATGTAATCAAGTTTTTATGTTGAAATGAGGCTTCAGTTATGAACTTGATAGAGGCATACTAAATAATGAGATTTTCTTCAATTGTGTTACCTGCAATCTATCTAGTGTGAGTGCCACAAAGTTGTCAATGTGCACTCCATTTGTGAACATGCACCAGAATATACATCAGAAACAAATTTAAATAATCTTAATTGTTAGGAAACCTAAATATAACCAGGAAAAAGTATGAAATTGAATAGTCATTTTTAGATATTTTTCCAATTTGTTGAACTTTTTGAAATATATTTCTACAATTAAAAAATAAAATTCTATCTAATGATACTGAAATAAAGGCTGTACAATAAGGAGATTGATCTGTGCAAGATGCCTACTTGAAGTGAATGTTATTGTTGAGTATATCTAATGACAGAACTCTATTTTTTTCATGATTTTTATAAAGCACAGAAATTTGAATTTATTGGTTTCATGTTAGGCAGCAAAATTTGTTATTGAATATTTCTGCATCCAAAATTTAAGCTGGAAATTTATTTTATAGATTAAGTAGTTCTAATTATAGGCAAAATTTATGTAGCGTTTTTCATAGAAAATATCTGGAAGGGTAGTTTAGCAATCATTAAATATTGAAGCAAACCATTCAAATGAACTTCTATATTGATATCTTTTTGAGCAATACATTATACATATCATTCTTATTCTTTGGTTACTGTGGTGAATCTATTGCCATGTAACATCCCACATGATGGAATTGTTGAGTGTGAGCTTGTCATGGGAGACTTCCACACTAGTTGACACCCATTTTAAAAGCAGTTTTAAAAGAACCTTCAGGTTACAAAGGCCAATGTCTCCATTGCTGACTTATAGCAGGGATCACCTCATGTGTGTAGGTGCATGTTTATGTGAGACTTGGAGATGGAGATCTTCAATGCATGACCACAAGTACTCCCAGCTGGTGCTAGGAATTATGATGCTAGAATCTCTACAAGACCATCATGAATTTTGTGCAACTTTTACGAAGCAGAAAACCAAATTTTTACCTATTTAATATTTTCAACCTAACAACAATATTAAATTGCAGATATCAGAAATCTCTCATCAAAATAGCATTGAGTTTTGCATATCAACATCTTCAGTGATTTTGTACAATACTATCTTTAGGTGTTTTGTAATCATCATTGTACATATATCTTTTATCACCACTTGAAACTTTTTTCAAGAAAAATTTTTTGTGTTACATCAATCTGGAACAAGTTCTAAGTTTTTGTTGATAGCTTTTCTACTATGGGATTTTTGAGTCATTTTTATAATTATTTTGTACAATTTTTAAGGTCAATGAAATAATATAGTGATAAAAGATCCATCTACCCACTGTAGCTTGTAATAAATAAATTGCATTTCCTCAAGCCCTTGTAATTGAGACAACTAGGTACTTTGGCAAAACAATTTGAAAGGCACATTTTAAAAAAAATTTTTGATTTAGAAATTTTTTTCTGGAGGCTGGAGCATCAGATACTCAATTTACTCATAGTGGTGTACAAAATTTATTGCTGTAATTGGATAATTTTTTTATCTCAGTTTTTTATATTGCTGATTTATAAGAACATTGCATGATGTTGAAAATTGTTTTTTGCTTGGCTGAAGTGCATTGGAGGTGGTTTATATGTTGTCTACAGCTCATAAAGGTCTACAAATTATAATTGTTATTTAAATGAGGCCTCATATTTACTCTGATGTGACTACATCTCTTCAAATGTGACCACATCTTCATCCAGATGTGACCACATGTTTACTCTGATGTGACCACATCTTTTTAAAAATGTGACCACATCACCATTCAAATGTGACATGTTCATTCACATGTGACCACATCTCTATTCAAATGTCACTACATCTCATTTCAAACAAGGCAATGTGTTGATAGATAACATTGAACAACTAGGCTGGCCTACCACACCCAGAAAAAATAACACCTGAAAAGAAGTTACATCAGTTGTGTATGAGGAAAGATGGTGTACTATTGATGAACTGGCTGACTTATCTCATCTTTAGTGGGGCTCAGTGCGGAAGATATGCAAATGAAATAAATGACAGCAAAATTCATTTTAAGCTTGTTCATGCTTGAATCAAAGGGCTTGTGCTGTGCAAATATGTGTAGATACTAATCACATTGAGCAACAGTACACACTTCAGTTTTTTATAGATAAGCTCATATAATAGACAAAATTTTAATAATATTGTTTTTAAGTGTAGGTTACTTCAGTGAGGTGTCCTGGGTTGCCTTGTAAGGTGTCAAAGGTACATCAACATCAGGATGAAGAAATGCCTGCAATTTTTTTAAGAGAAGTCAATCATTTCTTATAGTGTCTTTTTGCAACCAACTCTTACCTGCATATGCATACAATACCAAAAATCCATGGGTTTTCACCTTTTAGATCCTACTTCCCAGACCTTAGCCAGATCAGTTGGAAAATCTATATATATTTTTAATAATTTTTGGTGCATCTTAATGAATCAATTTGAATGTTTACTAATCCAAATATGCAATAAGAATATTCAAACTTTATTCCTCTATTTATATTGTGGATGTTCTACATCATTCAAGGGCTACAGTTCTCAGTATGCCATGTGGGCCACTCATTCCAAGTCCCTGGGTGTTGTGTGTTGCCTCGTATGATGGTATCTCTGCTCTGTAGCTGGGAAAGGGTTTGTATAATGCTTGGGAAATTTATGACAAAGCAACTTAAATAAAAATGTTCAAAGAAGATTCACAGTAAAAAACACTATCATAGTATACTTGTTTTAAATCTATTTACAAGTTTTCTTTTTCAAGCCCAGTTTCAGCAAAGTTTCAGCAAAAAATTAAATGGTTGACTAAGTCAAAACTTGCAATTAAGGCTAATAAAACATTAGCAAAAATTTCAAAACAAACAAGAGTAAATGAGAGGAAGAGTCTATCTAAAGACAAAACAGCTAGACATGATCTGACCAAGAAAGAGAAGAGGATGAGCATTTTGGATGTCATTATCATTGAGTCTATTTTTACTTGTCTATTAAAGGGACACCAAAATTTTAAGATCAGCAGCACTGTTTTTTGAGTCAAGCAAAAAAATCACTGTTTGAAATTATAATGTCACATTCAAAGTTTGTATGAAAACAAATGGAGGAATATGATTAATGACAGAGACAAGCTCTATGTAGTCTTATAATTGCTACCGGTATGCTGAGCCTGTCCGACTTGCAATGTACAATTGGTGGAGCCAACATATGCATGGCATACTGTGCACACTTATGTTAATATATTTGTACCTCTGCAACACATGAACATAGGCTAGAGTCAGGTCTAGAGCCAAAGAAATGAAAAGAGAAATATAGTTTATTCTTGAAAATTGTGTTAGTGTCATTTTTTGTGTAAAAATATCCTAAAATGTTGATAATCATGCAAGACCCGTAGTTATGATTAAGAATAACAAATACTGATATGTCACACTGCAGTCTATGTGTTAGTGTCAAGATTGATAAGACAATGAGATAGCCAATAAAATGAACCAAGAATGAAGAAAATGAAGTTCAAATATAAAAAGTTCATAAATGAAACAGACATTCTATGCTTGTATTGATAGAAATATGATGCTGTTCAAGTTATACTGGATAGAATTCATTTTAAATTGCTTAAATTCTTGATGTTTGTGTTTCACAACAGCATTACTTCCTATCATAGTACTTCATGTGAAAGTTGGTCAATTTCTATGTATGAAATCATTAGTAGGCAAAAAAGGCAATAATTAAATACCCTATATGTACTGTAAAATTTTTTCAAAATTGGGATCTAGCATTTTCAGTTACTGTTCCTACCAGTTGAAAATTAAAAGCATTAAAACTTTTATCATAAGTATATAGTGCTGTTCTAATTATCACACCCTTCTTATTAAATTTGATATGATTTTCTTTTTTCCATTAAATGGTTATCTCTTAAGACTAATAAATTTTCAGATTAAGAAACATTTGCACTAGAAATTTGAGACTAATCCCAAGTTTTGACTGCCTTTTTTCACTCGTTGTTAGATTTATCATAGCTGCATTGTCTTCAGGTTTGCTTTTCTTGTTTTGTAACTCCTGCTCATTTGATTTTTGTATGTTTTATTAGCACCATTAGTAAATTTTGACATCATTGACTATTTTAGATTTCTGTTTTGTTCAATTTTTTAATTTTACTGAAGATGGACTTGAGACACAACATACTTTTAGATTTTTACTAGTTAACTTTGATGTTTTACAAAGGGGTTTGCCTAAACATTTTTATTGATGTTATATTGTTTTGTTGTATTATTCAAGAATTGCTAATGCTAATAATTCTGTGGAACCAACTTTAAATGACCAATTTTTTTGCTGTACTTTGAATTGTATTTTCAGATCACTCAAGAAGTCATTTATGCTGAGGTGATATGCAGGTTGTTGCCTATTTATGACATTGAAACTGTATCAATATCATCATATAACTATGTTTGCAAATTATAGAAGTATTGAGAAAGAATAAAATGTGCCAATTATTTAAACACATTCAGGAATATTTTGGTTTTTCTATGAGTTGACTATTCTGTAGGCTTAGGCACCAAAAATAGATACAATGTATTTTATTTTTGATAAGACTTGGCAACTAATTTGGTAGCTTCTAAATGATGAGACTGAGACATGTAGTGAAATATGATTTCAAAATAAGATATAGTAAAATAGGATTTAATTGCAACTCACATTTTCTTCACTTCTAAAGAAATAAATTGGTAGAAAAAATATGTGCAATTCCTCTTTTCATTTTACTTGAACAGTGGCATGATATAAGGCATATGAGCTCCATTGACATCTTACCTGCCAATTGTGTATCAATAACATCTTGGCAGGTTTTCTCTTGAAAGTGGACAGTTCTGAGACGACTTTATTTGGTCGAGGTACATTCATCAATGCTGGAATGGTCAGTTTTTATAGAGAGATCAAGAAAAGATGCATAAATCAATTGTTTTTTAATTGAATCTTTTGAGAGTTTACTTGCACAATGTGGAATAATTTAAATTGAGGAAAGACCAGTAAACTCTCCTTGCCAAGGGAGGGGCTAAGCTTACAGACATCAGTTGCATAATGGTATACAGTGTTGGCTGAAACAGTTTCTTGTGTATGTGATGCACTGTTCAATGATGAGAGTGTAATGAAAAAGTGCATGCAGAATAAATGAATAATTATTTAATTGAGTGACAAAACAGCATTATTTTTCTAATAAAGCAATAATGCATTTTCAGTGTATTGCTTGAATTCAATCTATTTGTTCAGCTTATTTACACTGTGGTGTTCTTGTTGTTAGCATTTTCATGATGGATAAGCTCCGACAGCACTTCAGCAGAATCAGGATACCTCAGTCTGGAGATGTGGTCTACAAAGATGAGTGCATGTACTCCTTTGATTCCCCAGTAAGTTTGCATGTCTAGTTTTCTAATGACTGTAAAATGAAAAGTGAAATGAGGTAGCAGTAAAGATCTATTTTTTCTACTCGGACCAGCTGCTTTTGAGTAAAAACATTATCAATGAATGCTATCTGAAACAATAAGATAAAGTTATTATGTTTTCATACTTCTAATATGAAAAAATATACATGTATAGTGACAGTGTACACAAACTTCTCAGTTAAATTTTATTCTCAAATCAATTTTATATTTGCTCTTAGGAATGACTTTCAAATTTATAATTTTTTCAACAAAAGATCCTACTGCCTTCTTAGCTATGATACAATAACATTTATAAGTACACTTGTAGAACTTGCCAGGGGTCATACATTGGGAGTACTTAAAAGGAGTCCAAGAATTGATTTTATCAGCATTTAGGACATTCTTTGAATACAAACGTTCCTCTTGCTGATTTACTTCTTATTCTTCCTAGATGGCACTGAAAGCAAACCAACCATCCATACTCAATAAACCATTTTGAAATTATTTTGTCAGTGTGTCATTCAGGTATCTGTATTTTAGAATCTTTAGGTATAGCAAAACATGGATAAAATCTGAACACAGATCAAACTGCCATTGCTTTGTTTACACAATAACCTCTTTTATCCTTTCTATTTGGTTAGGTTGTTTAATTTTTTGTATAGTTCCATTCAAAAAGTGTGTATGTTATTAGGTCTACATCTATTTTTTCAATATTAGTGGTATGAAAATGCAATAACTTGATGTTTTGTTTTGGATAGCGATCATTGATACTGACATTTTTAATCAGTTTTTCTAAGTGCAAAAAATAAATGACTTTCACCAGTAACCTCATTCTTATTTTTGTTTTAAAGATTTACTATTCAACTAGATATCCTATTTCTGAAATTCTAATGACTTTGGTGCAGGTGCTGTCTACTTATATCTGAAAGTTTGATTAATTTTGTGACTATTATCATGGCTCTAGACATTAAGCATGGTGTAATGTTTTATAGCAATATATGATTGATTTAAATCTTCCACTTTAGTGTTTCGTTAAACTAAGTTTGGTTTTATATTTCCAGGACAGCAGCACAGGCTTGTATGTGTGCCTCAACACATTCCTGGGATTTGGAAAGGAATATGTTGAGAACTACAGCTCCAAATCTGGCAACTGCATTTTTCTTCATCGCACCAGAACCAAGACAGAGGTCCGATCAATTTACTGTTGATGGCTGTCTTATTTTTTATGCAATCTAGTTGATTATAACTTTTTTATTGAATTTTCTTTTGAAGAATTCAATTTAGAGTAGTTTTTATATTAGCATTGCTTTTGGTTTTATCCTATGTTATGGTTAGATTTTTATGGAATAATTGACAGAAACCTTTGTTTCATTGTAGTGAAAGATTCAGAACTATCTTTCATTTTCTTTTAGTAGCTCGCTCGATCCAGTAACTGGTAGAACTACTATCCTAAAGTTTCCATCATTATATAGTTTTGTTTGAGGAAAAGTGTTTGTTACAGGGACTACAGAGGGGTAAAGACTGAGTTGCAGTTCGATGAAGTGTTTAATTACATCTCTGTACAGATGTAGCCATAATTGACAATTCTTCAAACTGCTATAAATGTAGGCATCCATTGATTTGCGTGATAAACTATGTCATAAGATTTTTTATTCATTTGATAGTATTGTATTTGGTGCTTACTTAAGTTTGCATTATTAGTTTTGTGCACTTGATAGACTGAGAGAATTGTGTTTTTTATGTACATACTTATTGTTATGCTATGTGTCCACACTTTCCTGAAAATGATTGTGAATACCAGGTCAACTTTTGTGTCATGTTCACATTATGTGTTGAAATTACGGAAAACGAAATTTATGCTCGTCTCAAGTGTTCAAATTTTTGCGTTTCACTTCAATACTGCCCAACTTCATCTAATGTAATTTCTGATGTTGAGTGTGTTGGAGAGTGATCAAACCCCAAAAAAATCATGTCCAATGAAAAATTCTGCATGAGAACAGTGTCCTTTAATTCATAAGTGAAATTAAATGTAGCTCCAGTGTGTATGAGAAAAATTAAGAAAGGAAAAGTGCTTATCAACATGAAAAACAAATTTATTCATTAAGTGCCAGTTTTGTGGTGGAGGGTGAGACATTCAATTCACATGCCTAAAACCATATTTGAATACCAAGGTCCTCAGATTTTCAATAACTTTTGCTGTAGATTTTTTATAACCTTTGCTGTATGAGTACTTTCTGAAGATCTTTTATGTTTCTTCTTACTAGCCACAATCTCATAGTGTTTTGCAATTCTTTAGTTCATGCCTGATTGTTCTTAGTGTTCAAGGAACTCAGAGTAGCATCCTCAAGAGTTCAATCACTTTGAAGTTTATCACACTTTTGTAGCTCTGTGAATGACACACATTTTGCTCTTAGAATTTTTTCATTTTGTGGAAGGAAATGAGTTATAATTCATGTGGCATCTTGTAATTTTTTAAAAACTACTTATTTGCTCAATTTGTGCATTGGAACAATGGTGATAGTCTCATTTGATGTGTTTCAATGGAAGGAAAAAATGTCATAAGATTTTGTGGAATTCAAAGAAAATAAATTTATATGTAACCAACAAATTGAAAAAATTCATAATTTTTCATTCATTTCCATATTTTTGTTGATTACTTCTCAATTTTTCAAGAATTGAAAAATCAATTATTAACATTCGTTTACTTTAAAATTTCCTGTAGAATGAGGTATATTTCATTATTGTAAGCCAAAACCTCTAGTGGTTGCAAGCCCCCAAAATCGAACAAATACTTTATTCTAATGAAGCAAATGAATGAAAAGTGTATCACATTTCTGGAGTTTCACATGAATAACCTGCAAAAATGTATTTCATGTTTTATTTAGTCAATTAGAATGATACTCACCAAGTGCTGTGATGTCTGCACTGCACACGAGTTAGTTGATGGGGGAGGGGAGGAATATGAAACAGGATTGTGGGCTGGGCTGCTCTGAGGCAAATATAAGCTCCCTCTTATTTCATGGGCAAATGTGGGGTGCAGCAGTCCCAACATTTGGTTAGAACCATTCTAAATTGATCCTAAAATATAATAATTCATCACTTGCTGGTAAATAATGTGTAACTTCATGAAAATATTTTTTCTCTTTCTTTGCCCAAAGTGTAGTCAGTTTTGTAGGTACAGTTTTCCAATTTTGCTTTTTTATGAAGTGTGAGCTCATATCGAAAAACGTTTTGTAATAAAAATTATGTTTTAAAACATTTGAACATAACTCTGCTGGAGAGTCTCCTTAATGTCATAAGTTTTATGATTGTGGTAGATCATCATATGACTTACATCAATCTCTTCCAATTTTTTGGTGATTTCTCGTCATCCATTCATGCTACCACTATATATATGAATGAATGAGCTAAAACCAAGCTTCTAAATAAAGTGTAGTACAAGTAAATATCTCCTAACAATCTAAAAAATGAGAAATTAAATTATACCATCGTTAATCCTGAACACCCGATAAGTTTATTGTCCTTCTGTATGGGCTACCCACTCATTCTAAGTGTCAGAGTTGAGTCAGATTTTGCTATTTACTCGTATATTTAGCTGTAATCCTGATGTCTTTCGGTTCAATTATTTTTAAGATCAAAAGCTCATCTAATTCTTTTCTTCCTGAACTGTGTCAGTCTTGATGATTTACATGCTTTTTTCCTCTAAATTTTCAAATTGAATGTTTCTTTCCAAGTACTGTAATGTTTTTTTTCTACAGATACCTTCAGAAAAAGAAGCAGAACCCTACAAAAAAATTGCTCGGCTCGCCATAGGCGTGGAGGGCGGCTTCAACCCTGACGTTGGAGCCAAGAAGTACGAGTACACAACCACGTTGGCTGTGGTCATCTTGCCAGATTTCGATGTCATCACCTTACCTAATGAAGAACTGCCCCAGCTTGTGAGTGTCTTCAACATTGCCTTGTACAGTAGATCTGCTGATATTCTTACTGGAAAAGTCAGCTTGTCTAATTACTGTGTCACTTGAATGTTGGCACCGGTAATTAAATGTTATGTCCTAACTTTTTTGTAAAACTATAGATGATGCTTATTATTTCCATGAAACTTGTTGGCAGCAGTTTATGAAGTGACGTAGGAACGCCATCTTGTGTCCTGAGAACATGTCTTCTAATATTTATGTTCAGTCGAGGTTCACCACACTTGACAGCTATTTTAATGCTCACTTTTTGTATGCCGTTTGAATTTTCCAATGTGCACTCTAAACTATCTCTTCATTGACTGCTCCCATCTCTGTGTCACTGTAAAATGCTAATCTATTTTTTCATGGGTGTGAGTTTGACTTAATGGAATAGACTTAATAATTTGTTTGACATTTGTTTTTTTGCTTGAATTTCCATCACTTGTTTGAGTACAAAAGAATTGGAAGTTTGTGCTAACATTGTGGGCTGTGGGTACAATTACTGAGAGCAAAACAATTGCAGTGTGTGACAATGAGAGCAGCTGGTACAATTACTGAGAGCAGAACAATTGGCAGTGTGCCATTAACTAACAATGAGAGCAGCAGCTACGATTACTACTATTGAACTATTTATTATTTCCCCTCAGGGGGCATAGGATAGGCCATAGGCAATAGNGAGTTTCTGAAGCGCTGCTTTCACTACCAACTACAACTACAACTATTTATTATTTCTGTAAATTAGCCAGTCTGCTGTACAATTTACAGTGGTTTTATGAAATAGTCACACTACAGAGGAGAATAACAAATTTGATCTCTTTTTTTCTTGAGCAGACTGAAATTATTTATTCATTTAAAGAGCATTATTATTCTACCTGATTTGTAGCTGAATTTTCTTTATGCCTATCGGTGCGTAATTCAATACTTACTGTTGCCTGAATTAAACGATGCTACATTTCAGTGATTTGGTGATTATTTCAGGGGTTTACACCTTGCCAAAAAAAAGCTCTCTGTTTTCCTTTGCCACCTCCGGCACTGGGAGATTCATTTGGAGAAGCTACAGCCTGCAAAATTAACCAATCTTACTAAGTACTGTACATACAGAGACGTGAATGTAAATGTCAAATTACTCTCACGTGTTATATTCGTTCGCAAAAATTTCAAGTTCTCTTAAGACACGAATGTAAACCACTGCCCAGACTTTACAGAGCAACAAGCAATCTCTTCAGTCAGCTTCAATTCTAAAAGCTCTAAGTCAATCGTGCTATCTTATTGTTGAAATTGTGCATCTAACATAAGTACATCTGAGTCATGAATGCTAGTGTAAAATTAGTCAAGTGTATGCTATACTGTAATCAAAGTCGTAATTCGAAGATGCATCTAAGTCATGTATCAACCGTACATCAAATTTAAAAACATTTAGAAACATTTCAAGTCGTGCATCAAAGCATGTATTTGCACATGGTCGGTGGCGGAAGACTGACACAATTGCACTACAGGTGCAGGAGAGCATCTCTGGTGTGGAAAAGGCAGAAGGTGCGCTGCAGGTGGCAGCAGCCAGCTGTGGGGGCGGGGCGTGGGACGGCGAGGTGCGGCAGGTCTCCTGCCACGCAGACAACCTCGTGCAGCTCCAAAACGGGGTCAAGGTGGGCGTTTTTACTGCTCCTTGATCAGTCTTCAACTACGTATAAAAGTTTTTTTGATAAATTTCAAGTAAAATACTTTTAAATTATGGTAATGTTGCGTGCACCAGCTGATTCTTCTTCGTGTGAGAAACTTTATTGGCGGGACTTGTGTGATGTTAGTGTGGTACTTCGCTGTGTTCTTTCAGACTGTCACACATGTCGAACTTCCTAAGGCACTTCACCGAATTCTGCTTACGGCGTTTGCTCCCAACCTGAATGTTATTAGTGTTTGGCAGCGCTACATTCTGGCTGATGATATTTGGATCTCTTTAGTGGTGATTGTAAGACTGATGTTTGTTCTGAGTTAGTCAGTTCGCGCTCATCACGCCTTTGTTTCGCTTTTGCATTTTTTTTCGCCATTTTGCATATTTACTTTAGTCTCTGAGTAGATTGTCTTCAAAAAGTCCTTAAATATACTCTCTTGGAAACAGTCGTGCTTTTATGTCGTGGTTTTATTTAATTTTGAAGGGAAACGATAGATTCTTAAGTATCGGCACACCCTTCACTAACTTTTATCACTCACACCAAACGAGTTATCATAAAATGACAACAATCCATGCTAATTTTATGACTCCACGAACTGTTTCTGATCCAAGTGAGTATTTAACGGTAGTTTTTCTTTGGGATACACTAACGTTCGACTAGGTCTCGAAAGCTTGAGCTTTGTTGCTGGTGGTAAGTAGTGTTAGATGAACGTCTCAGTGTACAGGTGCGTGTGTTGCAGATCCCCCCCAAAGGGTGGCAGTGCGGCAAGTGTGAGCTGCGAGACAATTTATGGCTGAACTTGTCTGACGGCGCCATCCACTGCGGTAGGCGGCAGCTGGACGGGTCAGGAGGCAACAATCACGCCGTGGAACACTACAATCAAACCAGTGAGATCTGCCAGCGTCCTATGATTTATTGAGCGAGAGATCTTCTCCTTAACTTTTATGTAGACATTAATCGTGTTCTACCATTGTCAAATGTTGACGTGAGAGCTTCAGAATTGTTATTTTACTCAAGAATTGGGAATTTTTCGTGCAGCTCGAAGTTTTTCATAAGTGCTGTGTAACTAACGGGACTTATAGAGATGGGTTAGAAATTTCGGATACAGTCCAACTCAAATTTGTATTTCATTTTTGATGTATGAAACGTCTTTAAACATCTTATCTCTATTGAAAATATTTACGATTTCCATAGGTATTAGTGAATGTTGTCTAGTTTATCCTGTTTGGGTCAACCTAGCCGTAGCAAGTCTGTGCTCTTGTGGTGCGACTGCTACAGAATTGATGGAGTTTGTGTCAGACATTACAGCTTTTATTGCCAGGAATTAGGGGCTTTGCCCTGAAACCGTCAATTTGGCGTTTTCTTGCTACTTATGCCTCAGCCTATTTCAGTTCTTTATAGTTATCCCTTCAAAACGTCTGTAATTTGAAATTCTGTAAGTCTTAATGACTTGGTTTGCTGGGCAGAACACCCTCTTGCTGTGAAGCTGGGCACCATCACCGCGGACGGCAAGGCTGACGTGTACAGCTATGCTGAGGACGACATGGTCATCGACCCTCATCTTGTCAAGCATCTTGCGGTGTGTTCCTGTGTCCAGTGTGTGTGTTCCTGTGTCGAGTGTGTGTGTTCCTGTG
>VOMN01115515.1:0-26919 GCA_014899125.1 Orchestia grillus
AGCAAGACATTTCCAACAAGAAAAGCCAAGCGATGGAAAATACAACTGCTGACACAAAGTTGCAGCCACCGTTGAGAAGACCTTTTTCGCCATCTAACATAATAATACCCGTGTTGTATTTATTTATACATTTATATATATGTTTGGTGTCCGCTTCTGAAGGAATAACAGGCAAAATAAACTTTTCAGTTATTACATAAAAAACAATACTGAAACAACCACTGNCCTCAGGAAAGAAAAAGAAGACTTGACAGAGAACGCAAAAGAAGAGCTGGAGCAGCGTTTTCCTCAAAATTTTAGCATTTGTTACGTATGAAAAACAAGATTTCGTTCGTGTACGTTCCATCAAAATTAGTTATTTCAATTAATGTGTTTATTAAAACCCGTTATTTTTAACGGGCGTACATCCTAGTTTCTTGATAGAAAACAAATACAGGGGTGGCTCGCGCGGAAGTACTTGACACGCTCCCCGCAATCTGGCCTACAGGTACACCACTGAAAGAATTCATTCCACTGTTACGTAATGGTTTGTTTCTGTATTACACTCATATTGCTTGTGTTAAAAAAAACACATTTTGATATTAATAATCCGAGAAAAGAGAGAGCACACACGAAGGAAACCTGACTAACTTCAAAACGCGAAAGTGCCTCCGAATTCCAACCTAACCTTGCTATGGAACAACCCAACCTAAAGACAAGGATGCAACATAAACACAAGGAACGTGTACACCGTTACTTACTCCCTCTGAAGCAGGCTAACGTAGACCAGCAGAAACCACTTTCACCTAAGCCTAACTAACATACACTCTACCCTATCCTACATTTATCCCAGAGAGGTAAACACTATAGGACAACAATTAGTGCAGTCAAGTAAGAGCTTTCTTCTTTCGGGTGTATCTTTTGCTAGGAGTACCACTTCTAACATCAAGTTATTGTCACTTAATCCATTGTGTACTCATGGTAACACTAAGTATCAACTTTATTTGAAGTGTTGAAAATAATTAGGCGTTGGATTTAGACACTATCGGCCACTCAAGTTGCCACTACCACACGCTCATATATTTATTAAGAGTTGCCGACGCAGCTAGCATACGGTAGAACTAGCTTACATGGTAGATTCAAGCATATTAACCTAACCCCCTCTAAAACTTCAATTGGTTAAATTGTATAAGAATATATATCATGCTTACTTAGGCTACAAAGGACTTATTAACGTAGTATGTATGGAAATTTCGATGTTCAAGTTATGAGTGCTAATGAATTCTGTGGAAATGATCAGAGGCTCAAATATATAAAATTAGTCACAAGCCCGCGGTCCACACACTAAAACCGACGACAGCAAACGTTAGTTTGAACTCACCTCCACTGCCACGAACGCCGAATTCTGACTGGTGTTTTCTTTCAGTTCCGGAGACAGCAGACATAAGACCCACACCAACTGTTCCACTGGGAGTCATATTGACACTGAACATTGCTTTTTCTACTTCTTCCTCGTTTCTTCTTCCGTAGTTTCATGAGGTCTCAAGATGTATCTGGTCCTTCTTGCTATTCTAGGTGTTGCTGCACAACTCTTTTAATACGCAGCACACGAAGTCCAAGGAAGCATTGGGCAGAAATTATGGTGACCATGGCTCATTAAAAGTCGAGAGGAATAAATCTTACCAACTACGTCTTTCAAATTTTTATATCCTTTAGCTTTTATCACTGCAGTTAATTTCACATTTCTGTACAGTTTACTACAGTTACATTCAAGATTAGTGTTGTCAATTAAGGAACGAAACTCATAAGCACCGCACAGGCACTTCTTTACTTGCTCACTATGGTCAGTATAGTACTTTCTACAGAAGTCTATACGCGGACCACAGCTCACACCTGCCACTCATCGCATTTCATGTTTTTCGCCAACCCTATCAGGGGCCCGAGGAGAGCTGGTGGTTATCTGTTTCGGCCACACAGCAGTTATGAATTAAAGACATTTACGCTGATTATGATTTTCTAATATAAAAACATGTGAATACCCTAACGATACATGTATACATATTCTCTACATATACATTTCATGTTTCGGAGTGTTATGAAATTACACGCATACATACGTTAATATAGCACAGTATATAATAAAAAATATATTGTTTTTTTAATTCTCGACGAACTTTTCTAGTCAAAATTATAAACTTGCAAATTTGCAAAATTTTCGTTTCGGAAACGTATTGAGATAAAATGGTAAGTTTTAACTCGTATTAAAGCAAAATTAAGATAGAAATTTATTTATTCGTTCAGAACAGTTAGTTCTTATGCAAACAATAAGTAAGACATTATGATTGATAATAATTTTTCGATCAAAATCACAAGGGATATTTGTACATTTTTCACATTTATATTTAATGTTCTAAAATTGCACCTCACTTCTTTCTCACATTTATATTCTAGAGCATATTACAAAAAACACAGGAATGTTTCCAATTGCTAAAGATTTTTTTCAAGTGCGAATTTGCTGGCGTTCAAGATAATCATCTGCGAACCCAATAATTACAAAACTGAAAGTGAAACGCTTTTTAAGAAGCAGTAATCCAAATTATCAAAGACTGAAAATAACATCTTGTTGGTGGCGTAGTATGCCACTGTGCATTTCAAAAGTTCCCGTTTTTTCTGCGTCACCCAGTACCTACTTTGCCACCTAAATGAAGAGTAGAAACATAGTGGAGACGTGGCGAAGGAATTTGAAGTTGTTTCTGTTTTCTTTTACAGGTGAAAAAATGAAAAGAAGGAAATTAATATAGTAATATAATGTAACAGAAGTGACATCGATATCATAAAAAGTACCAGCATCTTCTCGTTAGGGAACTGGAAAGGGCAATAGTATATGAACAAGACAAAAAACTACACTTCGAAAAGATTACACACTAGGAGCGTGAAAAATCGATCATAGAATTGAGTCCTACGCTATCATCTTGAAATAATTTATATGAAGCGAGATAAAACTGAGGCAAAGAATTCCAGTTTTGCGGTTGACTACTTCGCAGGACACCAGAGCATGTGCGGAAAAAATGATGCTATTTCAGTTTGGGTTCAAATTATATTAAAGTTTCTTGATAGTACTTATATCATCAATATGTAGTAAGGAACATCACTGAAGTTGTTGAAGATGTACAAAAAATAGAACCAAATAATATTATAGAAACAAATTATCGTAAAAGCCTAGTGTGCTCGCAAAGGGAAGCATGAATAATTAGTACATACAGTGCAAGACTTCTGCTGGGGATGAACAGTACGTGTTCACATATGGAGGACTTAGCCCTTCTGGCGGTACGGGACAAGTACCTTTATTAATTCGAACGTTTTACCGTTGCGTTTCCATGCCTTACAACTACTGACGCGTGAGGGATGTGACGTTTAAGTTTCCTTTTCCAAGGGAAGCACTCCGTGGCTACGTGGAAATCAGTGCCTGAGCCGGGAGTCGAACCCTTACTTCCCAGCTGTGAGGCTATCACATTAACCAGTGCGCCCCGGAGCTCTATCATTTTTTTCAGACAACTCTACGCAGCAAACAGCAAATCTAAGGACATTCATGCCATCAGAACTGATACTAAAAATACAACTCTGGGCACAATATTGCAAGAAAATGCAACATTATCAAAATTATCAGACACAGTGCATTCTGAAGGCAATATCAGGTACATAGTGGTGCTGATTTTAGCCACACGACAAGAGAAACTTCGATTTACAGCGGGTGATTCAAAGCAAAGAATTTAACAGTCTCATGCGCTCTAGAATCGGAATACCACTTCGAAACTAAAACATGGAGGAAACTACGTAAAAACCACATGAACTCATTGTTTCACGAGGCTACTGTCTGACGAAGAACCTTCCATTATACCAGATTCGTGAATATAAAATTATCAGACCCCATAACACACTTTCAGCATTCAAAAATCCAATCCACATTGTCGATAACACCTTTCCCAGCAGGGACGAGTTAACTCGCTTCTACCTGGCTCTTGAATTTTCAACTTCTTTCAAGGAAAGGAAAATCGTAAAATATTCGGTGTAAAAGATGACCCAAACTTTAACACGAATTTACTTGTCCTCCCTAGACCTCTTGTGGTACAAACTGACATTCTGATGTACTCATACAATTCGAGCAAACAGCGTCATCAATGAATTGCGTGTTTTATGCAGAAAACTTTCCTGGGAAGGGGTTAACAAACTGCACCCGTTTTTTCCCTGTCTCAGTTACACGTGATGCTTTTGTTCTTCGAAATTATTGGAGAAAGAAAACACTCAACGAAGAATCATTTATAATCATTTATCCGAACTGCAGACAACATACAGCGAGTGTACACAAAAATGAAGAGGAAGAAAATTCGCACTACAAATCCACTCGCTGAATGTTCAACAGGGTTTCTAAAGGAGGATTTTTTGTAGTTTGATCTGGCGATCATCAATCCAACCTAAGCGGCAGATTACCTCACCAATTCTGGAAATACTAGTCAGGCGACCCGTGCAAAAACGACGGGGATAGCTGTACTTCTTCTTAAAATAAATGGTATTTCCCTAGCGGAGACGTTCGTGACCTCCCTCACGATAGCCCACAAGCAGAGTGTGACTCAACGCTTACAAATAAATAAATAAATCAAATAAATAAATAAATTTATACAAGACGGTCTGTCTTAGTATTAGATTGAAGCCGTCATACAGTCTCCACCTCTACCGGCGACCTGCACATCGTTCATACATCGCAGGTGCCGCTTCAACCGAGCGGGAAAAAATAACGAAGCGACTCAATATGGACGCTCAGGTGATCGACCCTGCGTTTGAAGGGGATCTATGTCACGGTTCGCCGGTTGGAATGGGTTAAGGTTTGTATTTCACAAGTTTACGCTGCAGTTGAGTGCCAGTTCAATCGACGATGATTGGGCCAATCATCTACCTATAAAACTGTAGTCCATAGACTTGTGTAATTCAAACTTTCGCTCACAATTTTACCACGATTCGCATAGTTGAAGAAAAATTTATTTTATTTCACCAAATAAAAGTCTCATGTCGTCAGAGGTTAAGTCACTTTTCATAGCAGAGAGGGAAACTTTCGCCTCGTACACCATAACTATTGGTTAACATTTAACTTTAGGTGTTTAGAACCGAATTAAGAACCCCAATTAGAAGTTCCAATGTTATTTCCACAATTTAATTTTAAGGCTCATTCTTACTGTAATGTTAAAAACACAATTTTTACCTGCTTTGTACGTGACTGATTTCGGAATAGCAATATTTTTTCTTTGTAGGCACACTGACAACTCACGGTACAGTTGCCGGTTGATTCCAGTCTCAGAAAGGATCAGTCACTAATCTTCCTTTAAACAAGACTAACTAAATTTTGACAGCATGAAGAACATTCGTTGAGTCTCAACAATCGTAAAAATTTCAATATTTTGAGAATTGTTTTAAAAACATCTTGGGAAAAAACACATAAGATCAAAACTCATGAAGGTCAAAAGGGATAACAAAATTCCAACATTAGCACTTCTCCTGATCAATGAAATAGTTCAACTGGGTCGGCACTACCACTCATGAAGGTCGAATGGGTCTGAAAATTTTTTCATTCTTTATTAATTCCAACACGTTTTACCGTTGGGTTTCACTTCCTTACAACTACTGGCGTGGTGAGGGATGTGAGGAATGTGTGGTTTAAACTTCCTTTCCCAAGGGAAGTACTCCGTGGACACGTGAAATGCTTGCCTGAGCCTAGGATCGAACCCTGGTCCTCTCGGCTGCGAGGCCATCACGCTAACCACTACACCATGGAGCCCACTAAGAGTCTCAAGCTTTCGCCGCTTGCTCCTGTGGAATGCACTCAGTGGAACAGTGAAAGCTCAAGGAAAATATTTGAAAAGTCGATGCTTCATCAAACTTGAAATTCATAAAATAACCACTGCATGCATCTCTTGCGTGACACTTGGTATTAACTACAGAGAGGATGTGACACGAACTCAACTGATTCTTGATATTTGAGAAACCTGCATCGAGAATTGGAACAATGCTTCAATGGTTTGAATTCGTACTTGCTTTTAATTATTTGAAATGTATTTCGAATAAAACAGATGGGGTAGCTGTTATACACTTATGGTCATACATCAAAACATCAGTACCAGCCGATATCATGAGTACAACAATTCTAAATGAATTCTTTCAAACTGCACGACAAAAAAATTCTTCGATGGGACAATTACTGTCCACATTCAGTAACCAATTCTACGTTCCTCGAATAATGAACTAATGAGCAACCTATTGCAGCAATTCCAACACTCTTTAAATTTGGAAATCAATTTACTTAACACGCGATTCACCATGTTACAGTAACGTGCAAATTTAGATTCTTCAAATTTCATCAGATTCTCGACACACGCTTGTGGCGTATTAATAATAGAGCTTTGTTCACTTTATTGGTAATTGCACCGTAAACTATCATCAAAGCTCACAAACAACAATATGGAAGTTGTAAGGTAATTGTCATACGAAGTCTGCGTACACGTATTTTGAGGAGTGCTGATAAAAAAGTGGAAGACAACGAGTTTTCATTCACTTCTAAAACATTCTGACTTCACAAAACCTTCAAGCATTTAATTTTACGAAAAGTGAAATCTTTTTTGAATTTTGGACCTCCGTAGTGCCAGCACAAATATTGTTTTACATATGTCGCGAAGGTGGCATCAACCAAGCACTAAAGAGCAATCTCAGAAAACAAACAATCGAAGATGCAATAAGGATAAACATCTAACACAGTATCAGACCTCAATTCAATACTAAGGAGTTACGGAGACGCAACGCGTCTTCACGCGAAGCTTCGCAGGCGGGTGCTGGTGGGAGGTCAAATCGAGTTCGGCAACTGCTTAGCTGGAGCGTCCTTCTCATATTTTCGATGCTCGTAGAGGAAGAGAAGCTCTGAATTCTCGTCGTAGTCCCCGGGCAGCTCACAGCCAGCTTTTCTGGCAGCTAAATAGGTCGCCCCCACCGCACAGCTCGTCTGGGACACGGAGGGCATTCACGTCAGTTACTCTGAGCGGTTGGTGCAAACGCTTTTACTAACGACACAACAGAACCTGTCGCAATGTGGGCATGCATAGTAAAAACACCACAAACACTATAAAGTCGCACAAACTAACAGAATCATTGAAATCCCAGCTAATATATCACTTTTACGAGTGAATATTGCATGATACATAGCGGAAAGGAAATTAAATCTAGTGCAGAGGTGAATACAGGCGGGTGAGGTTTTTCCAATACCTTGAGTCTGAGCAGCGAGCACTTGGGTATCACTCGGTCGAGCTTGCCGTGCTGCCTCACGCCGGAGACAAAGCCAGACTCGAGTAGCTCGAATGAATTCCACACTGATCCTGTGCAAACGATTGGCAAACCGCCTGGAGAGTCGAACAAGATCTGTGGAATAATTAATTCACGTATAGGATCTGTAAATATTCCTTGCCAACATAATTCTCGTTCCTGAGAAACGAGACCCAAAACAATTGCGCGATCACTTGTACGAGTTTCTACCTTCGCAAAAACGATGGCATGCAATTGCTTGTGTGCAAATTGCCCGACCAGTGAAGGTTCCCTTATATTTCTGATAATTTATTGGAACATTTTTTAACTAAACATAACTTTCACTTTCTCAGGCTCTGGTGGCTATGGAATAATCGTTTGCATTCCACGGCAATGTTAGTCCACAATGCGAGTCTCTGGTGACCATCGTTTAAGAGAAAATAATCCCTCGTGTCTCCGGGAACATTCACCTTGTCCCGGCAAAAGGACAAGCTAATCCGTTCCCGCCTAACTTGTATTTTTCTGCTTTAGTCGAGTAAACTTGCCACATTTTGAATTAGAAACGCTCAAGAAGAGTTTACTCCTCCTAGCGGCGACCTCACGCACAGGAGAGCCACACTACAGCAAACTAACACGGCCGACCAGCCAAGCCTCAACTCAAGCCCGACACCGTCACCACTTGAGGGAGGAGTAGCCCCAGCAAACAGATGTCAATCGCAATCTAACTTTCTCGGCGTCGAAAATCAACTATCCGGTGGTAAAATTTGCGCTTGGGCTGCCAAATTGCAGATAATTTTGACTGGCTATAGATGCCTAGTAAAAAAAGTTTAAACTATGAACGCCGTGAGTCAACAGGCGCTTCTAGCTCCTCAGAATATATAGCGCCCGCCTTTGCACCCACCGGGTCAACATTCCTGCTGAGGGCGGACACGTGCCTCCCGAGGGCTCGCCCGGCGTCGAACATCAGCTGCTTGCACACCGAGTCGCCCTCGGTCGCCAGGCTGGCGATGCCTCGAGTGAGGGAAGCGTAGAAACTCTTGGAAAAATTCTGGTAGCAGTGGTGCAGCATTCCAAACCTGCAGAGAAAATGTGTGGTAGTCCGTGTCATTATCGTTGTTATTCGGGGAAAGTAATCCTTGTGGTTATTACTACCGCACCAAGTATTCAAATTCATCTTTTCTCATTGGTGAGCTAGATCCATACTACCCCATTTCGCTGTAAAAGTATTTACTTTTAAGATCAGGCTAATGAATTTTCAAATTTTTCACTCTCCAAAATAATACTAGTGACAAATGTAACCCAAAAGCAATGATTTATATAGAGGAATATTAGGTATTTTATATCATTTTGGAATGAAAGAAATTAAGCAAAAACACATAATTGCCAGGAACAAAAATTATGTTATACAGCATTATTAGGGCAGGGCGACCAGTATTTAGTCGGGGGAAAAACTGCCACTACTAGCACACCAAAATGATATGGGACGTTAGGAAGGACTATGGGCTATCTCATTCAAAACGCTTGTAGGGCCTTAGGTGTGGGACATGAGCCTCATAGGAAAATGTGGCTTTCCAAAATACTCGGCCACCTGTATAGGATAAAATATCTAACCAGTGTTTCCTACACTTCTAGCTAGCCAGCTGGCTTTCCTCTTCATGCACGAGTGAGAAGTATGAAGACGCAAATTTTGAGGTGGGAACTTAGGAGCAGAGCACAGAGCATGAGCGAGAATAAATAGCTGCAGCACGCGCCCTCACGGGTGGGCAAGCTGCACCATCGAGTCCGTGTGTCACTGATTAGGGCCAGCTGAGGCTTCCGCCAGTGGACCCTAAAGTTAAAGCTGCAGGCGGGGGGAATTGGAAAGAACGAGGAATGAAAGGGGGAAGTGGAAAAAACAAGGAATGAAAGGGGGAAGTGGAAAGAACAAGGTATGAGAGGAGAAAGCTTTATAACGAGCTAAAAAATACGATGTTTAATATGATTAAAAGACCTTTGGTGAAACTACGATGAAGTAATTTTTTTTTGTTTCCTGCATAAAAATTCCCCTAAAAATTTCAGAAAATGAAAAGTAAAACATAGATTAGGTCAGAATTTAATGAATGCTCTTGGATTCTAAATGATTCCAAGACGATATTACCTTCTTGGAATAATTAAATAATTGTCCATACAAGTACATGCGTGAATTACTACAATAAGGTAAAGGAGTCAAAAATATTCTCCACTGTGGAATCGTGCGTTACCACAGACCGTCTCATGTGCACGTCATCCTATGATTCTTTAGATGCTTCCGTGATAAATCTATAAACATTTTGAAAAATTGACTGTTCAAAATATTTTCTAGGTTAGTAACATTTTTTCACATTAAACATATTTTATTTACAGGCACACTGATGTTACCCTTGGTGTAAAACAAAGACAAACAGTAGGACAATATTCCATGTTGGTAGGCTGCATTTTTAATTTAACAAACACAACGCATACGTAAAAGCACTCATGTCGACTGTACTGGATTCGGCAGGTGGGGCAGGAAAGGTTAAAAAATTCAGGAGCAAAATCGAGTACTTCACCTATCTTCAATGTTGAAGTGGGAGTAGACCAGCTTCCGCAGGGCATCTAGGTTATGAGTCGAGTCCGTTAAATTGTCTTCTTCATCAAAGAGAAGTTTCACAGCACGAGCCGCCGTCCAGTAGGCTGCCAAGACACGAAACGATAGATTCCATCACCAAAGAGAATTGTTTACTTTAAAGCGTGAAAACTCGTGACTCTTAGAGACATGTGTGCCTTAACTCTATGACAACAATCTTCTTTTGTTGCTGGGGTTCGCAGTACAATGATTGAACTCGACCAAATTGGCGCTATCTTTATTTTAAATAGCCGCGTCTCCGAGAAATTTCGGAATTGGTTCTCATTTACAAGCTATCAGACTATTAAAAGAAACATTTTTCATTTCTGGCACTCGGAATGTGTGCTCCTTACCCAAGACGACACATTTCGAACACTTGAAACAAAAAATAATTGAACACAAATCCAATCGTGCATGAAAGAAGCAAGACACATATCAAGGGCTGCATATGTAAGGCACATCAGCGGTCGATGCCTCAGCATCATGGTTTCATCAGTGTTCGTTCTTTGATGCAAGTTTGTTTCCGATTGGGATAAACAGTCCCGTTGGAACGCGTATTTGATTTACGGGCCTTCAACATTTTCCTTAAATTGCGTCACGAGGTATACTTATTATTCCAATGGCAGCGAAAGGGTTCACCCAAAAAAGACCAACTTTATTTTTTCAATGAACGTCATCTTCCAAAATCAATCGTCCCCATTTTACGCACTCGTGTGCATATTTACTCGAAGTTAAAACGAAGTAATAAATGTCCAAGACTTGACTGTATAATTTCTAATGCCCATAATTCTTGGCAGCAGCTCTTACAGGGTTAATGGGCTGAGTGCAGTCCCCAGACCCCTCGTTCCCGGACATTCAACATTCGGACACCATCGCAGCAAACTGTTTCGCCGCCCCGTCGACAATCAACTATTTGGCAGTAATGTCTGCGCTTGGGCGGCCAAAATTATAGTCATTAGACCACCCGTATCACGTTGGCTCACTTTTTCAAAGTCCCGCTTGCGCCCCTAGTGATTCTTCTTTATTTCCTAACACATCTTTAAAGGCAAAGTTGTAGTTGTAGTAGCAGTGAAAGCAGCGCTTCAAAAACTCAGTCCATCTCGCACCAAGAGAGTAGGGACCATTTAGTATGGACTTAGGAGAACGGGGANTACCTCTATTGCCTATGGCCTATCCTATGCCCCCTGAGGGGTTTAAAGGCAAAGAAAATAATTAATTCACTTTTTAGTCCCAATGGACCGTAACCATAACCCAATGGAAAACCCATGTTTCATTACTGAGAGCGAGTTTTGAGTTTCCGCTCAATATTATTACTGAAGAGTGTGCACGGTTACAAACAAGCAAACAAGATGATCAAATTTTTGATATTATTTAGAGAGATGCCCTCGAAAAGAAGTTAGATCGGGCTGAGTGGACTCACCAGACCCCTCGTCTCCGAGCATGTGACCCCAGCCTCCACATCGGTGCGTCTCTCCGCCAGGATTCACGAGCAGCGCGTTGCTGCCAGTGCCAGATATCACAACCAGCCCGCCTGGATGTACACGAAAAATTTACAACACCTAAAATAATCAACAACCTTGCCACCTACGTACGTAGTAATTGCCTGAGAGTGCGAAAGTGATGGATGGAATGTTTGTAATTGCACGAGAATGTTCATTCATGTTTGAGAATATACTAAAATGACATCAACATCACCTTTCAGGTAAGATGCATCATTATCATAGCAGGATGTAAAGCACAAAGATGACTCAACCCTATCGGCATATAGAACATGAGAACATAAATATTAGTAGAATCTGCATAAATAGGAAAACCTGCTGCTACCTCAGCTGCACCTGCCATTGGACAGGACTGCTTCACCAATTCGAGCAGTAACAGTAAAATAAATATAGCTATAGGATACCCTAGAAGTCATAGAACTTATTCAGACCCACAAGTAGCTACCTTTAAAAGTGTCCATTGAAATAGTTTACGAAATCCATGTCGGCAATCTTTTTAACTAACGTAACTCTCGAGTAACATATTGTTGAATTTTTTTGAAACAAGGTGCAAAAAATTGAAGCAGTATGGTGGGCACGAAAAGTAGGAGTCCCGAACGCCTATCAATGGCTGAAGTAACCTAACAGCGCCCTGTGGGAACCCCAGTAAAATGAAGAGAATAGATTCTGTTCTCACAGTGCATAATATTAACATTGATTTTAGCATTTAGGCACCATCATGCACCCAGCAGTGTCCACAGGGCGGGCGCAGCGCTGTCCGTCACTCAAGTGACAGGACCTCAGATGAGGAAGTACAGAATTTTTTAATACTATTACCTCCGAGGTTGGTGTGAAGTTAGTGACAACATTTCCATATCATAGTTAACCTACTGCGATCAATCTTCTATTTGACGTTACGTTCTACTGTTTACTAAGAAACAAATGCGTACAGAGACGTAGTCCTTATAAATTTAGCTTTTTTGCAGCTACTTCACCTTTCATACATTCACCTTTCATATTATTTCTTATATTACGTAGGTACGTTAAATACATCAATATTTTAACATCAAGAACTCCGGTTAGTCACTTTTACATTTAGTTTAAAATAATGGAACGATTAAAATGGGCGTAAGCAAAGCTTTCATAAAACGCCATACATTAATTTGGCGCTAGGGACGCTATCAGCGAGCGCGCTACCCATGTCACCTCTGGCAACTGACGATGGAATGATCGAGTCAGAGAAACATTAAAGCGTATGATTGATTGGATAAATGGGTGCAGTCAAGTTCCCATGTCCATGCAAGAAGAAAATATGCAAGGACATGAATCTACTTTCAAAGCGTTACTGCACAGGGTGGACCACAGAAAAGTTCATTTTTTTAGAATACTTATTAACCCTGTAACTAGTGGCCATAGAAACTTTTATATAGACTCATTTTCACCGCCATTCAATTTACTTTCAACTGGTGAAAACGTTGTGCATTTACAGGAATAGTTCACGAACAGATGAACGACAAGAGAGAATCGTTTTATTCGTCACTGCGCGAGGCCATTTCTAAATGCACTAAAGGGAACAATTACAATTGGATAAATACTTACGATAAATACCAAGACATGCTCAATGGAGAAATCATTCCACAGATGCAGGCTGGTTACGGGCAAAGATTCGACCGAGTGTGGGGGGAGCAAGACGGAGCTCCATGGCACAGGAATATTCGCGTGAAGAACACTTACAGAATTTTTTGGGACTCGTGTAATTGCAATTGGGCATGTGGTAGAATGGCCACCTCGCAGTCCCGATCTGACTCCATGTGATTCTTTCAGGTAATTTCATAAATGTTTATAACGCCTCCACACGACCTTGAATTGAGTTATTCTATCATTCAAAACGTTTATGAACTTAGAAACCATACAGAAATGATTAGAAAATCAATGCTAGGAATGAGAGTCCGATGTCTAAAGTGCCTCAAAAACCACGGTGGATATTGGTTATAATGGAAACAATGTTCTTGTGTTCAAGGAAAAATTAAAAAAAAAATTATTTAAAAAGTCTATTATCTTTTTTTTTCCTTTTTTTATGTTACATATTTACTATTTTTATTAATTAAAAACATAGCGTCTCTAGAATTGTCATCTCGCAATGGTGAAAAAAACGACTCTCCCTTATCGTTCATCTGTTCGTGAACTATTCCTATAAATAAAGAATGATTTGATATGATGCAAGTACATTAAATGGCCGTAAAAATGAGATTATATAACAGTTTCTACGGCCATTAGTTACGGAGTTACAAGTATTTGAAAAAAGGAATTTTTTGTGGCCCTCTCTGTATACCACCAAGCGAAGACCATGCTTGATGAACACTAAGGGCTATAGCCATTCAATTTAATAATTCATAATGCGTTTTAACAACTGCAGCTCAGTAAATAAGGAAGATATCCTTAAATGTCGTAAGGAGTTCTAGAAGAATGTACATGTTACAGCCGTTGTAGTTCGCGAATGAAAATGAAAAGAAAGCGGCTATAAGCGGGGTTTACCATAACGCAACGGGCGTGATTAGACACCTACACACCCAAGATTTTACATTTGAAGCACGATATGTATTTCCTTCCTTTTGCATCCCTTCACGAACTTCGAGCGCAAGGGTAAATTTGGTCCTCACATCGCTGAGGGGAGACTCGCAAATCTAAGAAATAACGTTTTGTAGAAATGTAATACGAATCAGCCGTCAATGTCAGGGCTACGTCGGGGAACGAACTATCTCTGCATATTAGTTTTTAAAAAAACAATTAGCGCATTCATCACTTTTACATTACAACAATGTTATGGAATTGCTGTTCAGTTCGATGTTCTACAAAACTGTACACAGGGTGACGCAAAAAACGGGAACTTTTGAAATACCCAATACAAATAGAAAGAACCCAACAAAAACTTGTATTAATAGCATTTGACCCACTACAGCTTGCCCAATAAGAGACAGTAATCCAAATCATCAATGTTTTAAAGTTACGTCTCGTGCGCTTCTCTAACGTATGCATTCATTTACTATGCTTAGGATACTACGAATTTCTTCTCCAATTCTTTGTTTCAATTCATCTAGCGTTCTTAAATAGGCGAGTCGTGTAGACCCGACTCTTGGTGTTGCCTTAACTCTTGAAAAAGCCCCACATGAGCATCCCAGCTATGTTGTAGTAATTAATGGAAAACCTTTTCCCGTTTTTTCTGTGCCATCCCACATTTTTAATGCATGTGTATCATTGGCAAGTTTTTTTATTAAAGCAGAAGGAAAATATGCACTCGAGCTTTTGAAATGTCCGTCAACAATTAATTCAGGTATCTATTACAACTCTCACACATTAACTAAGGTTCCATTTATTGACCCTAGTCGCGCTGTGTCGTTATCGCATTCAACGGCGGCCCGCGTCGTAAAATTCATTTTGTAGCATGCAGACGTTCTCGTAACATCGTTCAGTTTTCGTTCAATAGTTTTCCCAACGAAATTAAAAATAGTCCAGAGATTAAGGCTAAATGAAATGAACGAGCGGCTTTGTAGGTGTGAAGACCAATCTTGCTTCCCTGCTCGAGTAAGTGTACACGTCAGTTCCCTGTGAGTTGCACACTACGCTGTCCTTCTTTGACCGCTTCGTGTCATTCTGGGGCTACGTGTATTTATGTGGAGGTAAGCCGTGTTTTGACGTTTACCGATTCCTAACCGTAATTTCGAATGGAGAGACGCACATTTCTAGATTCAAACGGCAATTTAGGGGCTAGAAATATCACGGAAAACGCCAGCAAGAAGGTTACCATGAAGCCGAACAACTGAAGTTCATGGATTTAAAAAGTAAATGAACTTTTTTCATTAAAACTTGAGCCATGGGTACTTGATAGATACAAGGTAAAATGGCTGCACAAACAGTTCTAATCTGCGTCGTGCAGTATGTCTCCGTCATTTTTTCTTTTTCCACAGTTGGCTTGCATGAAATTAGTAGTTAATCCAAGTGACTTGCAGGACTTCGAGACGTCTCTGTGGTACATACGAGTACACGCATCTACACTGTATGTGGGTACGAGGATTGCTCTCCCCGAGGCTAGCCATGCCATTGAAGATTCGTAAGATGTTTCCAGTATACAAAGAATACATTTGCTAGATGGTGAAACTGCGCATCGTTGCCAGATGCTTGGACTTTTTTTTTAATTGCTATCGACATGTAGTGCTTGAACACACAGCACGAGTGACAAATATCTCATGGATGGTCAAAAGTTTATTTGCCATAGTTGCACAACGGCAATCGGAAATTGCCATAGTTACACAACGGCAATCGAAAATTGCCATAGTTACACAACGACAATCGAAAATTGCCATAGTTACACAACGGCAATCGAAAATTGCCATAGTTACACAACGGCAATCGAAAATTGCCATAGTTACACAACGGCAATCGAAAATTGCCATAGTTACACAACGGCAATCGAAAATTGCCATAGTTACACAACGGCAATCGAAAATTGCCATAGTTACACAACGGCAATCGAAAATTGCCATAGTTACACAACGGCAATCGAAAATTGCCATAGTTACACAACGGCAATCGAAAATTGCCATAGTTACACAACGGCAATCGAAAATTGCCATAGTTACACAACGGCAATCGAAAATTGCCATAGTTACACAACGGCAATCGAAAATTGCCATAGTTTACACAACGGCAATCGAAAATTGCCATAGTTACACAACGGCAATCGGAAATTGAACAATGTATCGGATATTTATTTCATCCACTGCATCAACAAACCTTTTTTGCATTTGACATTTGATTCTTTAAGAAATTGGTGTAAATCCAAAACGAAATTCTTGATACGCGTCGCATAAAGGTTCGAACATTTTACTTGAACCAATAATTTACTTCGCCCGAGTTTTGCGAACGGGGGACATTTTTGGTACGGAATCGGGATGAATTTCAGACCATGTGGATCTAGCGAGGCCTTTGGATGTAGTTTGGAGTACATTCAACATTGTTACAATTATTCGCATACGGCAAATGTACTCCTGAATAATCTAGTGAATATGATGTACACTTTAGGAATTACTCATTCAATCGATGACTTAAAAAATCCTACGGAAAATTTGTGGTGAATTTCTAACATAAGATTCATTTGACGGCGAACAAGAATATCATTTGTATATAATTAATATACACAAAGAATTTAGCTAAAACTATAATGGAGTTTTGCAGCGCACTAGAGCAGGAAGATATTTTCATGGTAGTGGAGGGCAAACGAAGACTATAAAAGTACGTCAGAGTTTAAAATAGGCATTCGTGCTATTAAATTATAAACTGAATAGTGAGAATACACTTTCAGATATGAGCGTAATAGCTGCCACAATTTTTTGCAAACAGGATTTCTATTCCTTGCTCAAGGCATGGAGCAATGCACCAATGTGTTTAATGCATGGGATTTTATATTTTAATTTTATAGCATGGGAGTTAGCCATCATCAGGGTTTAATTTTTAAACGAATGGTTATTCTTCGCACTCGCGATATTTTCTCAGCTAATGAAACGTCCTAACTCGAACACGTGCAAATTTATGCATCCCTTTACAAGCTACAATAACTATTTCCGAGTACTACACGTAGTTCCTCAGCGTGATGAGCGTGGAGTCTGTCTTCTATTATTTCCTCTCCGAATGAAACATTCATTTCCAAATGGACCCTCATTGAACAATAGCGGAGCTCCACCCCAACGCATGCAGAAAAGAAGCTTCGAGAGTCACTGTGTGTGTAACCAAAGCTGATGCCGTGCATCTCAAGCGATTCAAAATAAAGCTTAAATTAAAACGGAAATCTTACCGTCGATGTTTTCAGGGCGGCTTGCTTGCTTAAGGAAAGGCATGTGAAAGCATGGTTTGTGTGTTACAATAACCAGGAATTACTAGATATACAGTACACATTTTCTACGGTATTTCCTATTTGTTGCGTTCTTTGTAGAAGACAAAAGATAATAGGCATTATCTTCTGCAGAGTTCACGTGCAACAAGTCTATGCTGAGCCGAAGCTACTATCGCTTCTCTCCACTGGGGGTCAGATACGAGGAGTTAGAAGTTTTGTACTTACGTATGTCGTAACAATGATACGTTTTGAGTTGACTACGGAATAACTCTTCGCTATTTCAAGTCTTTTTCGCCAAAGTGCTTCCCAGTTTCTGAGTGGCAATGGAATTTGTAAATCTATTAAATCCCAACACTTGACCCATCCTCGCATGATTCCATCCCTGACCGACCTCAGCAACAACAGAAGGCGTCTCATGCATTACGTTTATTCGTGTTTTCAAATGAAATGTTCATTACTATTATTATTATTATTATTACTACTATTATTATTATTATCATCATTTCTTAGTACTGTTTTATTTTGAGTATTACCATTTCTGCAGGCTGTGGCGATGGGCGCGAGCGTGTCTGACCCGACCATGACGTACTCGGCGATGCCAGGGCGGAGTCGCAGCAGGGTCCGCTCCATCTCCGCGTCCGTCGCGGGGTCCTCGCAGCCTGACAAGCACAGGCCCTAGGCAGCACGAAAGTTTTATTCTATTTACTGTAAGTAATTTACTACGAGTAATGGACCATAAAATATTTATCGCGAGCAATGGGCCATAAGAAATTTATAGCGAACAATGGACCATGAGAAATTTATCGCGAGCAATGGGCCATAAGAAATTTATCGCGAGCAATGGGCCATAAGAAATTTATCGCGAGCAATGGACCATAAGAAATTTATCGCGAGCAATGGACCATGAGAAATTTATCGCGAGCAATGGACCATGAGAAATTTATCGCGAGCAATGGACCATGAGAAATTTATCGCGAGCAATGGACCATGAGAAATTTATCGCGAGCAATGGACCATGAGAAATTTATCGCGAGCAATGGACCATGAGAAATTTATCGCGAGCAATGGACCATGAGAAATTTATCGCGAGCAATGGACCATGAGAAATTTATCGCGAGCAATGGACCATGAGAAATTTATCGCGAGCAATGGACCATGAGAAATTTATCGCGAGCAATGGACCATGAGAAATTTATCGCGAGCAATGGACCATAACAAATTTACCGCAAGTAATAAACCACAAGTAATTTATACTTCTCACGGTGCTACAATCAATAAAAAAGACCTAACGAATTGAATGTCCGAGTGCCACTACAACTTGTAGGCCCAAACCAGCTACCAGGCTTTTTGGGCAGCCTGTGCAGAGACGGGCGAGGACTTTCAAGTGAGGGTAAACTGTTGCCCGAAAAAAACGCCGTAGTTCCAGAAATTTCTCGATACACGCCGCGTCCGACGTCTTCCTGTAACTTCGGGAACGTAGTGTGGGCAGTTCATGAACAAGAGTCCGTTGAAATTAAAGTTTTATTAGTTAGCTTAAAGTTCTTTATCCATATAAGAAGTTATCCCATGGGAGCTAAGAGAAGGAACCGTTGTGTAAGGACTAAAGGGAACGGGAATCAATGCATAAGGTGCGATCCCATACAGAATCCCTTATGCTTAAAAACAAGTGAAGAATGAAGAGGAAGAAAAGATAACGAAAAAAGGGCGAACAAGGCGTGAAAATTGAAGGAATTACAGTGGGCACGAAAAGCAGAACTCCCGAAGGCCTCTCTATGGCTGAGGCAACCCAACAGTAGCCGCTAGTCCCCCATAGCACACAATGGACAAACCTAACTAACCTAACCCTATTGCTTATCCTACCTCACCTGACAGGTAGTCAGTCGAATTAAATTTAGTGATAATCTTGCTCAGGCTTGAACGTTTATAGCCGTATCTTAATGAACAGTGCTTCAGAAAGTCGTCTTGAAGTTAAAGAAGAAAATCTTCAACTAGAGCACCAAAACTCTCTTCGAAATAATAGCGTGGTACATTTCAAATATTTTAACCCTTAAAGGCTTGGTGTGCCATACATGGTACATAATGAAAATAATTTATTCGTTTGTTGAACAATAAAAATGGTGGTACTTTTAATGTTTGTAACTCATCTCGCACGTTTCATCTCCGTCCTGAACAAGTATGACAGGAAGTGAACCTTACTCCCTGTACAGTATGTTCGTTCAGTGTTGAACTCACGGTGCTGGTTCACCTTCTTTCAGTACAGAAAAATTTTGAATTTAAGGGTTAAAATAGCTAAAGCCTACTTGTAAAGACTACTTATACTGAATGTTATTCCTTGGTTACTGCAGAACCGGAATTCTCGATCTATTTTCACACCGATAAACTGGCTCACGCTCCTGACTTGCAGAAACTCATTCGAACCCTCAGTTTGAAGGTAGGTGTCAGCGGATGTAATTTACCAATGGAATATCACACGAGAAGGGGCGAGTTTGGGAGAAATAAGGGCATCACAAAAAAATGCAACGACGAAAGCACTTACGAGGGCCTTAAGCTTCGTGTCCACTGGCAGGCCGGCCGTCTGCAGCGCCGTCTCCACTAGCTCGACCAGACGCCGCGCACACTCTTCCATGCCGATCGGCTGAAACACAACAGATCTACATCAGTTGTGATCGTAAACTTGGAGCTCGGGGTACAAGCATAGCTGCTACACTTTGCATTAGGAAACAGAAACATACAAACAAAAGAATTGCATCAGTTATGATTGTACGTAAACTTGCAGCTTGGGATACAAGCATAGCTGCTACACTTTGCATTAGGAAACAGTAACATACAAACAAAAGAATTGCATCAGTTGTGATTGTAAACTTGCAGTTCTTTCACTACAATCCTAGCTGCTATGCCGTGCAGCATCGGAAACGCAGACACCAAAGAACTGTCGCAGTCGTGACACTAAACTAGCAGCTCGTGATACAAGCGTATGTATATAGCTGCTAAGTCCGAGTGGGAGCAAGTTGTGGTTTCTCACTTGCACAACGGATCAATAAAACTTACAACAGCGAATTTAAAACCAGTTCTAGAAAACACCACGATAACAATCCTTAAAATATCGAACTTTTTATTACACTTTATTCGCGCGAACATATTATCTGATTCATGAACTACAAGAGCGTAAAGCATGTTTCTCTACTTCGGATTTGGGAAAATCGCAATACATTTCGTTGCGAGTGGGCGTGAAGAGACCGCGAATTCCGTCGCTCCACCGACCGCTTTCGGTGCAACACAACATGACCTCATAGTCATATAATGGTATGGTCATGTTGCCTAAAGACAGGAACTACGTGATCATCAATGATATAAATGTCACTGTTCCTTCGTATGCTAGGCCTTTTCAGTAACTAGACGAGAAAATTAGCGGCCTTTGAAATGCACTGGAAATTTGAGTTTCCAATGCTATTTTAATTTTATCTGAATGTATAAGTTTGGAATAAGTTCGACAGTAATTCAATTATTTATTTTTTGGATTAGTTGGAGATAGTTATTCATACTCCGAGTCATTCAGAAACTTGTAGCTGGTTCATTCAAGCGAGAATGGACTACTGGCTCCTATCTCGAAATAGGAAGAGATAACGTGTATCATGATGATATGCGCTGGTCAATAATAAATTAAAGAAAACTTTTCTCAGGATCAAAAGCACAACACTCAGAATAACAGATGGCTTGCTCACAGTCCAAAATATGCACTTCGTATCGTGTAGACCAAATTTCCTCAACATGTGATGGTTTTCAGAGGTCTCCAGTGAGGGTACTGTGATGCCTGCGTATTTTTTCAAAGAGGGTCTCGGGCTCAATTCAGATGGCTACGTGGAGTTCCTAAGCACTGCAGTCAAGTCTTGGATAACAAGGGTTGTCAATGGTGAACCATATATTGGCTGGCAGCAGGATTCGGTTCCATACCACACCTCCGGGAAAAGTCAGAAATGGATGTCGGAAAATTGCGCATCACACCTCCGGGAAAAGTCAGAAGTGGTTGTCGGAAAACTGCACACCACACCTCCGGGAATAGTCAGAAATGGATGTCGGAAAATTGCACACCACGCCTCTTAGGATATTCAGAAATGGTTCTCGAAAGATTGTTACCGCTTGACCAGTACCCATGCGAGCACATTGGGTTATTCTGCACGGAGAGCGGCTGAGAAAGACCAATCGCCGTGCCAGGAATACAAAACCTCAGCTGATCGAAAGAATTGAGGCAGTTTTTGAAACAGCTCCGAGAGAAGCTGTAAAGTCAGCTTGTTCCGAGTTCCGGAACCGGATCGAGGCTGTGATCGATGGAAAAAGTAATTTTTTTCGGGTGAAATTTGTTGAAATTATTGAATATCAATGCCAGAGAAATTTCATTTCGCTACATTTATTTTTAAGGTTGCCAAACCCTTTCTTTTTAATAAGAAGCCGTCAAATTTATGCCAAACACCCTGCACATACTAACATTGGAAAATACCTCAGTGAAGTTTCTACAGTTCCATCTAGCACGTATTTTAGGAGTGCTCAAATAATATATTATAAGAATCCTAGAACCATGTACGTCATGTTGAATGGCATTCGAACGTTTACTGGCTCTTATGCAGTCGTCCTTCCGAGAACGTAGCAAAACGTGTTTACATAATAATACATAATGATACCAAGAATAGTAATAAATGAAATAAAAAGTTGAAATCAAAACTACTTGGACGAAAAGAATCAAAACGAAAAGAACTCAAGTTATGGTTGTGAAGAGAAGGTGTGGTTAGGGGCGCAAGGGTTTAAGAAATATAAAAATTAATAGACAAAAATGTATACGGAATCATTATTAAATAGCAAATATAAAAACAATACAAGTTAAAATAAGTAAATGAGCGAAACACCAATAATCTCCTTACGTGAGCCAAAACAACTGCAGCCTCAGGCGACACTCAGTGAGGTAATGAACTTTCGATTTCATGATACACGAGAAAGCAACATAGGGCACCTGAACAACTTTATTTAACAGAATACGTCAGCCAGAATGAGCCAAGTGGCCCACTCTTGGCTTCTACCGAGTCCCACGACGTACGTACCTTAGTCCGACGTCGTAACCCTAACCCCACGTCGTAACCCTAACCCCTCGTCGTAACCCTAACCCCACGTCGTAACCTCTAACCCCACGTCGTAACCTCTAACCCCACGTCGTAAGCCCAACTCCCATGCCATATCCACCCAATTCCAACGTTGCTAAGTCAAGTTCCACGCTATAAACCTATTTCTCATGCAGTAGAACATGTGTTTGCCACGTGTATATTGTATATATGGTTACGTGAGCAGCAACCTCCACGTGGTGTCCCTCGTTATTGTTATCTCAGTTTGGAAGCAAAACGCTTTTGTGCACGGCCGCCTCTGAATCTCTGATCTGTAAGCTAATCGTTGCTCAAACCCTCGGAGTCCTCTGTATTGCTAGGTACATGGGACCCCGCTACCAGTCAATTTAAAGAGCAAACGCTGGGCACCACTGCGCCCAGCGCAGGAAGAAGTACCACCTTAAGCCGAGTACTAGCGGGGCATGGTGTTTCCCTGTCTCCACTGTGATCGGGCTTTCGCTAGCGCCTCCGGCAGGACTCTCCATATACGGCGCTCATACGTCGTGGAGTTTATTGCTAGTGCTGAACAACCGGCGCATGGAGTGGCGCAACGGCATTGGACGGTTGAGGAGAAGAATCTCCTTGCGCACGCTGAGGCAAGGCTTACCTTCTCTGGTGAGCTCAGTGCAGCCACTGCGAACCTCCAACTCGAAGGCACTGTCGCGGGCCGCACTTCACAGGGCATTGAGGGTAGGCGTAGGGACTGAAGATCATATGACAAGGGTAACGTCTTAACTGGCTCTGATCTCTGCTGGTGATTGCACGAACGCGAGTGGTGATGTGTTGCCCAGAGATCCCGAGGGGAGTTCGGATGGTGGCTCCCTGCTGATAAAAGGTGGCAGATCGACGTTCTGAACTACATCCGCTCCCTCTCGCTGGACACCGATCAGTGTGGTGGTTGCATCCAACGCAGAAGAGGTGCACATACGGTCTTTGGCCCATGAGGGTTCTGACCGTCATGTCGATGCTGCGCTCGCTAGAGATTAGCAACAACTTCAACGCGTGCACAGGTGCCCTGCACATTGTGCACAAGTCCATGTTCGGCCTGCGCCTGCGAGGCCGGAGACGAGGAGGAACGCCCAGCGTGCGTGTTACAAAGCGCTCGAGGCGCTATATGACAGAGACAGAAGACGCGCTGCGGAGTGATCTTGTCGGGCTCCTGGAATCTATTGGCTGAGGGTCCGCAGGTCCCACTCGAAATGGACGCTTTTTTGGCGTGGAATCTTCGAGACCGAATCCATTGCTGAGGCAAGAGGTGCTGTCTCTGATGAGGATACCAAGAGGAACCTGGTGGAACCAAATACTGACAATGAGGTCCTCTCTGCTTTGAAAGGTATGTCTGATGGTTCTCCTGGTTTTGATAAGGTGACCTTATGGCTCCTGAAAAGCATTCCCCTCACTGTGCTGACAGTCATGTACAACCTTTGGCTGATGGCTAAGCGCCTCCCGATACGGTTACGGGAGGGTCTAACTACGCTAATCCCAAAAAAGCTTGGAATCCTGGGTCCGGGCGCTTACCGACCAATAACAGTGTCAAGTTACCTGGTCCGACTATTCCACAGAGTCCTGGCAAAACATCTCGAGGCCGAGATGTCATTGCATCAACGCCAAAAGGCTTTTGTCCCTGTCGACGGCTGAGCAGAGAATCTTGCTATACTGCAAGCAGTCGTCGACCAGGCGCACAATTTGACGAGTGAAGTGCACGTTGCATTTCTTCATATGGCCAAAGCCTTTGACTCGTGTCCAATGAGTCCGTCGCAAGAGCATTGGCTAGACGAGGCTCCACCTCTTGTGAGGCTTATTATGAGTGGCTATGAAGATGCGCACACAACTTTCTCGTGTGAGGGCAAGGTGCTGGGTCGTGTGAGGATGACTCGAGGCATGAAGCAGGGCGATCCCTTGAGCCCGTGGCTCTTTAACCTTGTGTTAGACGAGTCAATTCGCTAGTGCGAGCAGCTCCCGGTGGGAGTCTGCATTGGGTCGCGGTCTATTCGCACGCTGGCCTTCGCGGATGATCTTGTCTTATGTGCGTCCACGGGCCAGGGTCTTCAGTAACTGGTTGATACGATGACTGAGGATATTGGGAGAGCAGGCCTCAAGGTAAGCACTGAGGAATGTCACACATTGACGCTTACTGTGGATCGTGGGAGAAAGCGGTGGTACGTTTCCTCCGAGATGTCGGTTTCTGTGCAAGGGGCAAAGCTCAAGAAGATCGACCCCCATAACTCGGCAAAGTATCTGGGGATTCTTGTTGGTTGTGAAGGGAAAAGAGAATCTTACGAAAGTATTTGGACAAAGGAATACGCCAACTCACTAGTGCTCCCTTGAAGCCGCAACAACGACTTCATATCCTGGTAAATCACTTAATCTACAAGCTCCAGCATAGACTGGTGCTCGGTCAAGTGTACAGGACACAGCTGCGTAGGATGGGACGTAGGATCGGAATGGCTCTAAAAAGCTGGCTCCGACTCCCCAATGACGTCCCGACTCCCCAATGACGTCCCGGACGCAATGCTGTATTCCATGGTGAGCACAAGAGGAAGTGGTATACCGGACATCTCTACTGTTATTGCTCTGGCTAAACAGATACGGTTTGCGAAGTTATTCAGTTCAGCGGATCCGGCTGTGCGTGACGCGTCAGCCATTAATGGGTCAGTTTGGAAAGACTCTCTATTGGTCTGGCCCAGCGACCGCCAAGGGCAACGCTTGTCGAACTAAACCGGAGTGTGGCGAGGTTTGGGCTGCTGCTCTTGGGAGAACGGTTGACGGCAAGGGCATTGTGTCCCAAGCCAAGAATTTCCCCATGAGTGCATCATGCGTGTCCCATGGCACGCGCCTGCTCTCTAATCGCGAGTACATCAACGCCATGAGAGTTAGGTGCGGTGCAGTCCAGACCCCCGCTAAGGCTGTCTCGGGGCATTGGCCGACGGGCAAACAGCCCATGCCGGCATTGCGGTGATGTGGCCTCTCTAGGTCGTATCTTGCAGGGATGCCGCGCGACACACACTTTGCGTGTGAAGCATCACGATGACGTTTATAACTTCCTGGCCGGCCGACTGAAACAGAGAAGTTATACGGTTAAGCTGGAACCAATTCTTCCCAGTGGAAATTTCTTCTGCAAGCCAGATCTTGTCGTGTGGAGGCCAGGACACCCAGCCATTCACGTGATTGATGCCCAGGGGGTGGCGGATGGTTTCCACTCACGAGTGCACATCAAAGGAAGGTGGATAAATACGATGCTCCTGCAGTGCATGCAGGTGTGAGAGCGCTTGCAGAACAGAGCAGTAGTATAGAGACTGACAGGCAGAAGTTTTGGTCTCTTCTCTCACCGCGTTTTGGCGCGGTTGTTAGAGTCAAGAGTCTGCCGACCAGCTCCGGCGACTTGGTATTTCCCTCAGAGATTTGTCAGTACTGAGTGTTAAAGCTCTCACTTGGACGAGCAATGCTTTCAGGGCCTGGAGCCAAACTGGTTCTATCAAATAGTCCGAGTGGTGGCTGGAGGGGAGTTGGTAGGCGTGGAAGTCTCCATAACCTGTACCAGAAGGGGGGAATAAGACGAGCCATCCTACGAGCCCCTACTCCCTCCCAGCTTTCCTTACACCCCGCTGGTTAGTCTGCTACGTTGTAGCTGACGTGGAAGCACCAGCCGGACAACCTTTCACTTCTGCTTACACCCCGCTGGTTAGTCTGCTACGTTGTAGCTGACGTGGGAGCACCAGTCGGACAACCTTTCACTTCTGCTTACACCCCGCTGATTAGTCTGCTACGTTGTAGCTGACGTGGGAGCGGGTGTAAGACACCAGTCGGACACCAAGAGCTTTTCCACTATTTAACCTCAGTATGGAAAAGGCACCTAGTACGCTATGATCTCGGCTTAATTATGGTGATTGGTGTCTTCGGACACTTGGGGATTCACCACAATGAACTTGGGCATGGCTAACAGGGGGCAGGGATAGTACCTGGTGAATGGTAGTACCGCCAGGGAAAACCCATACTGTTGTCATTTTAGTGTGGGGGGCTGCAGAAGTAGTTAGGGGGATCAGTGGTTTGCTGTCAGCAAAATGAATGCCTCCGTGACCAAAATACCAACGGCTATCCCACGTTGAATGCACTGCTTCTCGTCCGATCAGCAAAGTTAAGCATGGTTAGTACTTGACCATCTGGGAACACCAGATGCTGTTGGCCTTTTTGGGGGGTTTTGCTAGGCAAGCCTTCTAGCTGACAGCCGGCCTCCGTAACCTTCTGCCGTTGCTATAGGCGAACCTTAGTCAAGCAAACTTGGAAAGCCTCTGTAACACACTGTGCGCATCTCCGTATCTCTGAGGACTAAAGGATGGCAGGACATTTGTGCTCCTGCACGGTAGTGACCACCTTGTTTAGTGAAGGACTAGGCCGTGCAGGGGCTTGCTGAGCAGAGCTGTGGTAATTGGGGGGCTTGTTGCTCGTCGGCAGAGAAGCGAATGCTTC